>JACEGR010005820.1:0-68239 GCA_014170235.1 Listronotus bonariensis
AAGAGCTGAGGCCATAGATCGTTGTTCGGGTGCCGAGTACGTTCGGTAGTGTGTTGACAGGCCACTAACCGCCGCAATGAAGTCATTCTATAACTTTGATCAAAGGTAATATTGGGTCGTTTAGCTTGAGCCGCCGATAGTCGATTCGGCATATCTCGTCAGTTCTTGTGCATCCAGGCGGAAAGTTGTTGTACTGGTCAGCTCTTGCAGTATCAGCAAGAGTTCATTGTAACAATCCTCTCTGGTCTACTCACTATCAAAATATTTATTCGTCATTTGATAGAGAAGCGTTTCAGGTCATTTTCCTGTAACAACGTCGCGAATACGTGATTTATTATGATTTACCAAGCAATACACTCAGTGATATAACCAGCAAAGTATCATGGGCAATGAACAAGGTAACGAACTGCGATGAGGTGGCACTCACAGAATACAACAATATTCCGCCAGACAATGCGCAGCCGAAAGCGGAGAAAGCGACTCGCCTTGCCTTCTTTGGCGAAGCGGCATCACTCACATTCGAACAGTCGCCACTATCAGGTAGTGCCATGTCCGTCGCAATAGTTACTACGGTTTCGTCGGTACGCTGGAAAATGGCATTTAGCACATGATACAACGTGGTAATGGCATGGTCGTGGTCATATTCGTTTAAAATCACATTACTGGCTTACAAAGTCGCATACATTACAAGATGAAAGTTATGCGAGGTGCCGAGGCGAAGCCGAGGCTAACCTCTGAACGATTTTCTGAAAGGCCTTCGCACGTGACGGCTGAGTTATTTACGTCGCATAAATAATATCATCAACATCATACAATAGAATAATGATTTTACTTACCCCGCCAAAATCCATAACATTGTCTTCTCAGCACAGATACAGAATCATCAAGGCCCATTCCCAGCTAATGAATATGAAAATGGCATCCAAAGTAAAGCCGACCTGCAAGGTGCCAAAGCCAGACAAATTAACAGGTACCATCGATATAACGTTTTTCGAATGGCCAGGGTCGCGTGGCGAGATTGATGAGAATGTGCGCGATGCTGGCGTGGATTTCAAGAAAATCCGAGTCTATCACACCGCTGGTTCGTGCTTGGCCCATGCTCGTTGACTTTTCAGGTAATGAAATCGCATTTTCGGTTCGTTAGTTGCTTTTTTATTGTAAAACGATTTATTGGCAAAATCAAAAATTTTAAAAGAGCAACATAAAGTTTTGACCAGCGTTCGACGCTGAGCTTAGCAATATTCATGGGAGTAATACGCTGGACAGACGTCATACAGAATGAAGCTAAGTGATGGTAAATAAGAATGACGCGTTAAAAGCAAAATATAGAGTCTGGTGGCCGTCAAAAGAAACTTAAAATTGTCTTGATGAAGGCTCATGTCAGATTTTCACAGAATATTGTTGAGATCAGCGTGAATGCCTAGACGAGTGCTTGTTATCGTTGCGAAAGAGTAAATGTACAATCAAGGGAAAGCACACTACCAAATGCCTAAGAATATAGGTTTTTGAAGTCAATATCATCAGCATACCGCGAAGAACTATCAACCACGGCTCCGTTGACTGCGCTGACAAAGTCGATACTTGGACTTCAGTGCTTATGTAGGTTGGTGTCGCCAGAAGCGTGATGTTTGAGTCTCCGTAGCGCGGAAATTTCAAAGAAGATTTCGACGAAATTCTTGTCAATACTTCTTCCACGAAACAGTGCACGTCGTGAATCTATTAGCAGATAACGATTTACCTTCAACAAATTTAAAAACTGTTAATTCAAGTAATATTCAATAGAGCACTGTTAAATTGCAACAATTACTTTAATGTCGTATCAGCCTAACCTAGTTTGTAATATTTGTCATGTACTGTCATTTTTATGGGGGTTCCCAATATGTTCAATAAGCATACTTTCTTTTTTTTCTCTGTTTCTTTTTGTCTGAAAAAGTGCTGAAAATACGTTAGCGCTGTTACTTAAGCAAACATTTGCGCTGCTCTCACCATTCGTGCCGTTAGTGACCACAAAGCCTTCATACAGCAGTGCATCTGTACTCACCATCCCAAAAGAATCCCATCAATCTTTCTATCCAATAATAAAAATTAAAACCTTCTGCAAAGACGGAGCAAACATCGGAGGTCACGCTGGCGTATCATCGGAACCAGAATTACGATAAAGTTTTACGATGGATACAGTTCGTAATACTTGAACACCATTAATCTTATGCCAACGATACGGCGCGTTTTTTAAATCGGTTTTAACTGAAACACTGAAAACGGACCTGATTAGACAGTATAAGTGACGAAAAAAACATTTTATTTAGTGGTTTGTGCATAATAGGTACCTAGTACTGGGTAATATAAAATATACACTGGCACAGGAGCCTATCTCTATAACATATCAATTGACCCTTGTTCTCAAAATATGTAACTGGAATATAAAATGCCTCTTAGCGATATTCTGTTATTATATATACAGCCTAAAAGCATGATTTTATTGGTCAAGTCGATTCTTTTACGGAACACTGGTATTTTGAACAATAAATTTCGAATGGCGTACGCACCCAATACAGTGAATCCAGGATAGATCGGCGGCACGAAAACGGAAGCCTGGCGGTCAGCCAGGTAAAAAGTCATGTAAGATATTCCTCGAAAAAAATATACGAGAAATTATTTATTTTCAAGTTTCTAAAAATACATGAGAGTATTCATTCTTTATCGTATCGCACCGTGCTGATAATCACGGGATTTTTTAAAAAAACACTGAAACATATTGTCGGATAGTCATTTGCAATTGCCTACTTTACAGGATGTTCAGGTGACGTATCAAAGTTGGCACCCTGCTTTGCCTTGCATTTTAAGTTTGTTATAAGTAATCTATTTCGCTGATTTTTCAGTGTCGGTAATAAATTGATTTTGCTTTTAACAAATATAAACTTCATTGTTTGTCAGTATCATATCGAGATCATAGATTTATAAGTGATCATAAATAATTCAATTCTTTGTTGTCACCATAATACTTCATGGAACACTCTGTTTTTTAACACCACATGACTTTTCAAATGGTGCATAGGTTGCCTATGTCTCTATAGTTTTTGGTAAATTGTTTTAACATAGTTTTTATTCCAAATATCTATTGCAAGTCGCATACAGCCATGCCTGTTTACCTGCTGTTATTGCAAATGTATATTGTTGTAAAGCACAACCAAAGATTTTCAGATAGCCCGCCACTCATTTTTTTTGCCTCTACAGAAAAAACATTAGCCAGCTTATTTTATTTCTGAAGTAATAAAACTTGCAGCTTTAAACAATTTAATAACAGTCTCTGAAGTCAGCTTATTATCTGTGTTCACTGTATCACGCAGCACCAGTGTTGACGATGAAGTTTTCCTAGAATATTTTTCAGGACATCCTAGACCAGTAAATCATTTTCTCCACATTGCACATATCATTTTACAAACAGAAGAAGGGTTTCCTTATTTCTGTGGAAATTCCTTTAAACTGACAGGCCCGATTAGTAATCACAATGGAATGTTGTTACTTAAAAAAATTATTAATGAAGCCATGCAATTGTGCCGATTTATATAAACATTTGGACTAAAATTTGTAAAACAGATTGTACAAAGTTATCAAAAGATAGTATATGGGTCTTATTACAACATTAAAAGAGTAATATCATCATAGAACAAAAAATACAGGGTGATCAAAAAATAATTTCAATTTTTCAGAAAATCAAATAGCCATATCTCTCTTATTTTAAATGGAACACCCTGTATTTTTTTACGGTACATGATGACAAATAAAATACTCTTTTAAATGGTATATAAGTTGCCTATACCTATCTTTTGTGCTTTTTAGTAAAATCTGTTTTTACAAATTTTTAGTCCAAATGTTTATTTAAATTAAAGTTGGCTGAGACATAACAGCCATTAATATATTTTTAAGAAAATAACAACGACCATTTATTGATTACTAGTGTTTTAGTCAGTTTAAAAGAAATTTCAATGATTTTAAATAAAAACCCTTCTTCTACAACAACAAAATGATATAATACTGGTAGGATGTGGAGAAAATTATTTACTTTAGTCTAGAGTTAATCCTGAAAAATATTCCAGGAGAAACCATCTGATAACCTTAATAGTTGCTTTAAAAAAATTGACACAGTGATTATGGATAATGGAAGAAACGAGTTATAGGTCACAGAATGTCGTCATAACTGATCAGAGGCGTGATTAGGATTGTTTAAAAACACAAGTTTTATCATTACCAAATTCAGCTGAAATAAGTGTTATTGGAAGTAGCATTATAAGCAACTAATGATTTTTTTTTCTGTGAATTTTAAAAATAGTGGCGGATAATACAAAATCTTTTAATTTTGTGCTTTTTACCAACAAATTTACATTTTGCAATAACAGCTTAGTAAATAGGCATAGCTGTATCACAGCCTACTTATATTTAAATAGATATTTGGAATAAAACTATGTTAAAACGGAATTTACTTAAAAAGTATAAAAGATAGGTATAGGCAACCTATACACCATTTAAAAAAGCATTTGGTTTGTCATCATGTGGTGTAAAAAATATAGGGTGTTCCATTTAAAATAAGAGAGATATTGCTATTTGACTTTCTAAAAAATTGAAATTATTTTATGATCACCCTGTATAATCTATGATCTCGATATGACCTACGTATGATAAGCCAGACTTTTCCTAATCTTGTAACAAATTTTAAAGTTTAGAGAGTTTATATTGTTAAAATAAAATTAATTTAATTGCACCCCTGCACTTTGAAAAAAATCAAATATCACAAAAACGAATAAAATTACACACTTGATACTATTAACAAACTTAAATTATTTTTTATGAAGAATCTAAAAGCGTCATAAAATATAGGGTGTTCCATTTAAAAAATATAACTTTGATACGTCACACTTTTTTGAGACATCCTGTAAAGAGTAAAATAATTTTATACTGTGGCCTTATCCGACCTGTATATGTTTCAGTATTTACTTTTTTAAAAATCCCATGGTTAACCAGCTACAGACCGTGTCGAATATGGTGGGCCACCCTGTATATATTTTTAAAAGCTTTAAGAAAATATCACATTTGCTATGTCTATCTCGTATAGTTTTTTTCGAGGGAGCCGTCTACATGTCCGGTGGCACTGCAGCCTGAAGGCTTATTGTACCAAACTCCCGTTTCATTGTACCCATTCCAGTATCCTAGTTCCTTGAAGAAGGCGGTATAGGTCTGCTGAGTGCGTATCAGATGTTTCCGGGGGCACATTTGTTAAAATATATAGTGTTCCATTTAAAAAAATCGACTTGTTATTAAAAATCATGCTTTTCAGACACCTTGTATAATAACTAGAACTATCACTAAAAAGAATATATCCAAAGAGGCATTTTCTATTTCAAGTTAATTTTTGTATTTTGTACAGGGGCAAAGTTAATTGATGTATAAATAGAGATACCATTAATTAAATAAATCCGCCCAACCAATATAGAACATATTACTAATTACTAGGTACCCTGTATACTATTGCCACAAAGACCACTTAAATCAAAACGGTTTTTTTTTAAATCACTTACTCTTAATCCTATTAGCCATCGGTCCGATCTACGTTTTCAATTTAATTTCAGTTCACCATTTAAAAACGTTTTATACCCGTTTGTAATTTCTTTCCCCAACTGTCGTCCCAACTTTTACGATTAATGAAATATTCAAATATTACCCGAACTATCGTATTTTATCGTAAAACTTTTATCGCCAATTTTATGTTCCATTATGCACCAGCATAATATATGACCTCCGATATTTTTACTTACGTCTTTTACTTAGAAAGGTTTTGAGTTTTATTATTGGATAGAAAAGATGATGGGATTCTTTTTTGGGATGTGGTGAACGAGGGTAGTACGAAATATTAACTTTTTCTACTACTGTATAAATAAGAAAACTTTGTGATCCTAGCAACGCGAATGATAACGAAAGAGAACCTTCGTGTTACCTGGTTGCTAAGCGGTGCTAGCTACGAAAGTAATATTTTTAGCGCCTGGACAAAAAGTAAGAGTAAAAAAAAAGAAAATATGCTTGTGGGAAATATTAGGATTTATTTATAAAAAGAAACTAATTTATGACAAAATATTTTAAAAAACTAGGTTAGGTATTGACATTAAAAGTAATTGTGCAATTTGAGCAATTAGCAAAAGAAATTGGAGAAATAATACTTGAATTAACAGTTTTTAAATTTGTTGTTGGGGTATCGTTATCACCTTTAACCACGTTAATATTCATATTTTTCACTGTTACTTCATTAAAGAAAATATTGGTAGGAATTTCGTGTAAAATCTTCTTTGAAATTTCCACCTTATTACTATAGGATTCAACAATATATCCCTCCGCAACAGAAGAAGACTTCCAACCTCCATGCCTTTTTAAGTCCAAAATATCGACATCCGAAGCATTGGCAAGGAACGTAGTTGACGTTCTTCTAAAAAAATGGCCAGTGTATCTACTGATGTCTTCAAGCTTCAAAAACTTCGCAATTTCTTTAGGTACATTTGAAATAGTGTGCTTTCCAATTACTTGATTAACACATTTACCTCTTTCATAACGATACAATAAGCGCTCATCTAGAGCATTCCTTGGTCTCAGCTTAATATATTCCTGTAGAAATCTGACATAAGGAACTGAGCCTTCATCGTTGGTTACTACAAAGTTTCTTTTAACTTTATTTTTAGACTCCACTATTTTTACTATAGCCACGTCATTTCTTATTTCTACATCACTTAGCTTCATTCTGTATATTTCGTCTGTCCGGCATGCCCCAGCCACTCCCATAATGGCTATTATTTTCATTGCTAAGTAACTTTGATCAGGCGCGTTAAGTAAAAACTTTATGATTTCTTCTTTTTTAAAATATTTTGACTTTTTTGCCTCATACCCATCGTTTTTCCTTTTAATAAAAGCAACTAGTTTCTTGAACTCCAAAATATCTTGATTTTTGTTTACGGAAATTGTTAACTTGAGCATGGAATATACAGACCAGAGGGTTGGTGGTGATAAAGACTCGGATTTTTCTTGAAAATACGCCAACATCACATTCTCGTCAATCCGCCCCACTTTTTTGTAGCAAGCCATTCAGAAAACGATTTATATGTTTGATGGTACCTCTCTTTAGATTTGTCTGGCAGAAGTGAGGCACACGCAAGGTCAGCTGCCTTTTGGATGTCATTTTCATATTCATTTAACATTTTAAAATGGGAATGGTTTTATACTAAATTAACAATAATTCAATATCTGACAAGTGCTGATGACAGACAATGTCAACAATAAATGTGTTGCTATGGATTAATTTTTAACAGGTAAAATTTCAAAATCTCTGATATTTCTATTAAAACATGATGTTAATGATTATTAAATTATGCGATACATAGAACAGTAGCAGAAAAATATAATACATTACACGATGCGAAAGGCCTTTCAAGTGTTCGGAGGTTTTAAATAGACTCGGCTTCGCCTCGGCCATTTAAAAACCACCTCACACCAAAAGCAAACTTTCGCGTCTTGTAATGTAAATAACTATTTTTACGACTGTAAACAATGTAGACATTATTAAAGTGATTTTAAACAGGTAATATGGCTTCTTACCCACGACCATTACCCATGCTCATTACCCACATTTATTATCCACCGCCGTCATACGGTGCTTTAAATTACCATTTTTTCAAGGTATTACTTACAAGCTAATTTTTCGTAAATAGCTTTATTTTGACGAGACGCCCAATCTCTTTCCTTGCAACAATATTCGTTGGTGGTAGCTTACAGCAGTGGCGGCTATTCAGGTGTAGTAAGTGAAGTGCCACTTCACCAAAAAGAAATAATAGAACATAAAAAACATATTACTATTATTCAATTCATTTTTCTCATTTCTATTCCTTATTTTTAAAATTCGCCATAAAAAATCTAGCATATATATTAACCGCTGGCGCGAGTCGCTTTCCTCCTCTTTCGGCAACGCGACATCGCAATCCGCGATCAGCAAGTGTATTCGTGTATTGCAAATATAAGACGGACCGAAGTATACACCTCATGCGGGATTTCGTTTACGCTTTAACGCTCCGTTGCCATGACAACGCTATACTTGCCGGTGGCCAAAAACATATTACTATTATTCAATTCATTTTTCTCATTTCTATTCCTTATTTTTAAAATTCGCCATGAAAATCTAGCAGATAAATTAACCGCTGGCGCGAGTCGCTTTCCTCCGCTTTCGGCAACGCGACATCGCAATCCGCGCTCAGCAAGTGTATTCGTGTATTGCAAATATAAAACGGACCGAAGTATACACCTCATGCGGGATTTCGTTTACGCTTTGACGCTCCGTTGCCATGACAACGCTATACTTGCCGGTGGCCAAAATCGCGGGTGGGAGTATCACATCTTGGTAAATCACTAGCCATAAAAAGATAGTATCAGTTTTGGTCGTTTCGTTGGTTTTCACGTATTATTTCGGTTGTTTCCGTTTAAGTATTATTCGCGACAGTGATTTTTCACAGGAAGAAATTAAATGACAGTACAGAGCACTTCTCTATAAAATATTAGATCATATTTTGATGGAAATGAAAGTAATATTTGAAGATTGTTACAAACTACAATTTCTTTGTCTTGCTGATACTGCAAAGTTTGGCCAGTATAACCAAACTTTTTCCACTGATTCTTTTCAAACTGTATTGAAGATATATGCCGAATCATTTTCAAAAAATTAGCGGCTCAAAAATAAACTTGACCTAATATTTGATGATGCAAGTTATAGAAATATTTCATTGCAGCAGTTAGTGAAACAAGTTGGCGTAAACAATGACATTTTTACCGAGGCGTATAAACTTTTTTCGCTAATTTTAACGATATCGTCGACAAGCGTGTCAGTGGGAGGGAGTTTTTCTTGTCATAAGCATTTAAAAACTTTCTTAAGAAACACTATATTCTAAAATAGACTTTTATCTTTGGCCAATATTTTAATTCAAAAGGAGCTTTTACAGGAACTGATAAAAACTCAACCATTTTATGAAGATATAATTGATAAATTTGCTGCATTAAAAGATAGAAGGATTGATTTGGTGTATAAAATTTAGTTTAGATATTAAGACTTTTACTTAGATGTTTGATAGTTGAGTATTTTTAATTTTGCTAAATTGATAAATGCGCTTTTTTCCCTTCCTGCACTACACGTGTTTTTAGACCCGCTAGCCGCCACTGGCTTACAGGGGTAGTTTTCTTGTTATGACGGGTGATTCATTTAGAGGTATTATTTCTAGTAGGTAGTTTTCGACAGATGAGAAGGTCCAAATTTCAAACTGTCATGGTATTTGTGGTCGATACTGTTTGGTAATTTATTGTGAAAAGACTTAGCCCCCGGCACAACATTTAAAACTTGTTCAACTGTATTATGAAAATCCCCATTCTTCGACGAATATGTCTCGTGCGCTTCGGGCAACTTATGGTCCACGCATAATCGGACTACTGAGCCGACTATTCGCTGTACCATGATAAAAATTTGAACTACAATTTTCAGTATTGGATAATCTTTGAACATATGAGCCACATCCAGCACGTAGTGCAGAAAATATAGCGGCGAGTGTACGCGATGATCCTGACGAATTGATTTGGCGCTCGGAAATTGGAGCTTAAGAACAGACCATGTTAGGCGCAGTAAAGGCCTAATCTTTAGAAAAAAGTGTAAGATGTAATTTTTCTGGTTGATAATAAATATTACCTGGAAAAATTAATTAATTCACAAATTCTTAAGTATTTAGAAAAACACAAAATTTTGCACGACAGGCAGTATGGATTTCGCCACAAAAGATCTACAGCGGATCTTCTTTTCTTCGTATCACACTGCTGGAATAAGTCTCTTGAGTTTCTAGGTGGGTCCCAGATCGTTGCTCTTGATATATCCAAAGCTTTTGACCAGGTCTGGCATGCCGCACTTATTAATAAACTTCCCTCCTATGGTATTTCAACTAAACTCTGTACTTGGCTCTCTAGCTATCTCTCTGATCGACGTATATCAGTTATTGTGGACGGCCATTCTTCAAGCTTTCACCAAGTTAATGCTGGAGTGCCTCAGAGCTCAGTTCTGGCACCAACATTATTTCTTCTTCATATCAACGACCTTCTCTCGTCACAACTTTTCCATTCCATTCATAGTTTCGCCGACGATAGTACCCTTCACTCCAGTTTTAAGGTTCCTATACCCATCACTAAACCTGATTTGGAAAACAAACGCAGAGCGATGCAGATATCTCTTTCGCAGGATCTTAATTTAATATTGGATTGGGGCGCCAAAAATCTCGTCCACTTTAATGCATCCAAAACACAATCATGTTCCTTGTCGCGAAAAGATTCACCAAATACTCATCCTCTACAAATGAGCGACCAAGTTTTACAGAGCAAAGACACCTTCAATCTTGTGGGCGTCACATTTGAAAGTAACCATAACTGGCATAAACACATTGTATCTATAGCCATGGTAGCTTCAAAAGCTTGGATTTCTCTTTCGAGCCAAAAAGTATTTTTCCGCTTCTAATTTATACACTTTATATGTGTCCCAAATCCGACCTCCCTTGGAATATTGTTCTCATATCTGGAGCATGGCGTCCCCCACAACCCTAAGCATTCTTGATTCTATTCAAAGAAGAGCTATTCGTCTTAATAATGATCCTTCACTTACAGAAAGGCTTCCCTTTCTTGCACATCGTCGGGCTGTGGGGATTTATCGCTTTTTTATAGGTAACTTCCATGGCTTCTGCTCTGAAGAATTGTCCAGTATAGTTCCTCCACTTACGGTTCCCAACAGAGAACTCGTGGTTCCGCGCGTATGCATCTTTATACGGTCCAACTGGACAGGCCCCGAACTTCCCACTTTGTTCGTTCTTTTTATCCCAAGAGTTTCTAGGTTGTGAAACCTGCTGCCCGTGGAGGTCTTTCCTTCCCCCAAATCTTCAAGTATTTAAGTCCCGTGTCAACAAACTCCCTCTTACCTCGCTTAAGACACCCACGGTACGTTAGTATTTATGCTTTTAGCCTTCGTGGTTTGTCCAAAGATAAAAAAAAACCTTTTAGAGATAACTTTGTGTATTATCACTATTTTTTCTTCAATTATTTTAAATAAAGCTGTAGCAAACTAACGAAAATCCACCCTCGTATTTCTATCGAACAATGAATTAACATCAGAGGTTCTGTCACGGATGCATCTGGTCAAAATATATGTATAAAAGCATAAAATTAATTAAATTTTAGAATACATTGTAATAAATACCTTTGATTTGTATAGGTTGTTGTTGTTGTTTTATTAATTAAATTTGCTGATATTTAATATAAAAATGTATAAAACATAAACATGTCTTTTTTGTTAAAAATATGACATCGCTTTAATAATTTAATATTACAATATTACATTATTATTGTTGGCTAGAAATAATAGGTCAGAAAATAGCACGATTTTTAACACGCTTTTATTAACTTGGGTTGTAACTATCTATCTATCCATCTATCAATCTATCTATCTATGTAACGGAATCTTTGAGCCTAATTTTAACCAACTTCCAGCTATTCGATTTCTTTGAAACTTTACACACGTATTAAGGACCCATGACAATGCAATAATCTGCAAACAGTATCCCGTTATCCCGGTTTGGATCGCCAAGAAAAAAATTCCAATATATTATAAAAACAACACCTGGGTTGCCATCTTTTAGCAACATTCCAAACTTTTCTCAGGTTTAGCTACTCTTGACAAAATGGCGAAGGAATTTTTAGTGAATAAACTGGAGCATTTTAACATACATACATACATAAATGCATATCGAACTAAAAAATGAAAAATAAATAATAGTTTAAAAAACTAAAAACACGCTTTTATATGCAACCGAACTAAAAATTAGAAAATAATTTTTCATTAAAAAAAATATTGTCACTTCATAGTAAAAAGCGTGGGGTGCATTTTACAATTTTTCATAACTTTCCCTCATAGATATTGGCAAATATAATAATTATAACATTTAATATATTAAGCACCCCACGCTTTTTACTATGAAGTGACAATATTTTTTTAATGAAAAATTATTTTCTAATTTTTAGTTCGGTTGCATATAAAAGCGTGTTTTTTTAGTTTTTTAAACTATTATTTATTACTATACACCTTTTAAAAAAGATATTTTTATTATTCCAAATATATTTTGACCAATTTTGAACGTGAATAACCTTAGAAAAAGTGAGTTATCAAGATGCGGTTCTCGCAAAGAGCCAGAGTTTTTTTATCATATCCTCGTTATTTGGTTGCAACATTTCGTTACCACAAAAACAAAATGGCGAATTTTCCGAGATAGGGCAACTTTGTTATATTAAATAAATCACCATGTATAATTTTCTACAATCCCAAAATTTAATTTTTTCCCCTTTAAAACAATTTTACATAAACTATGCATTATATGAATTTTTAAAAGTAATGAATTTATTTACTCCAAAAAATTGACTACATGGCATGTAACAGCTTTATTTGACATAAAAATATGCTGTATACAAAGTAACAGAAAAAAATACGCTTTAGCTTAAATATTATTACCAAAAGTTTTTCAAAAAGTCTTTATGATAAAAACACTTTTAAAACCTTTTTAGGGGCTCCTTTTGACGAGTCTACCACGAATATCCATACCGCCATATATGGAGCGGCGCTTTGACCGAGCCTGTCAATGTTAAATATTTCGGGTGTCGGACTGGGCAGAAGGCGTCACTTATTTTGTCGGATAAGTTTGCCACAATGTTTTACACGCAATTTTTAAAACATTGTGCCAAAAGATCGTAAGGATTACAGTCACGTAATCCGCCTAGTTCGATATCCGAAACATGTGCTTGTTAACTACTGTCCAATTAAAAAGTGTAGCGTTCGCCCAGTACGACATCGGAAGCATTTTACATTGACAGGCTGGATTAAAGCGCCGCTTCCATATATGGCGGTATGAATATTCGTGGTAGACTCGTCAAAAGGAAACCCCTAGAAAGGTTGTGTTCCTTTTTTTGTTACTTGACTTTAAATTTTAAATCTTAGTTTGCTCTTATTATTATATATATATATATATATATATATATATATATATATATATATATATATATATATATATATATATATATATATATATATATATATATATATATAGTGTCGGAAAATGTGGAAAATCTCTCGCACACGTATGGAACTAGATGAAAATAACACGACATGTTCCTATAAAATTTTTCCGTTTAAGCCCCCTGCGGAGATATGATCCCCTAAAGGGGCAGCTAGAAATCCATTTTTCGAGAATAACTTTTAAAAGCGCTCTGTATAATTTGATAATATTTTAGTACGATGCATACTAGTAAAGACCTCTTAAAATAGTGCCCTTGAAACTTATGTCACTTCTTTAGTTTGCCAGGGACGGACTAGTTTTCGCACATTATTGATAATATTTTTTACGCCCTGTATGGTGAAGACACAAAAAATATGTTTTTGGGTAGTTTAAACCTTTTGCTAAAAAAAAGGTACTCTTGCTTGACATCGATGAAATGAGCCGTTTTCGAGTAAAAAGTCTTTGTTTTCATTTTCCTGACCTGCTACGAGAGGACTTCAATACTGAATCAAAAATTACAAATTACATCGAAAATAAAATATTGTATTATTAAACAAAAATAAACTCTTATTGTTAAAATAATTTTTACTCGAAAACGGCTCATTTTATCGATGTCAAACAAGAGTACCTTTTTTTAGCAAAAGGTTTAAACTACTCAAAAACATATTTTTGTGTCTTCACCATACAGGGCGTAAAAATATTATCAATAATGTGAGAAAACTAGTTCGTCCCTGGCAAACTAAAGAAGCGACATAAGTTTCAAGGGCACTATTTTAAGAGGTCTTTACTAGTATGCATCGTACTAAAATATTATCAAATTATACAGAGCGCTTTAAAGTTATTCACGAAAAAATCGATTTCTAGCTGCCCCCTTTAGGGGATCATATCTCCGCAGGGGGCTTAAACGGAAAAAATTTTATAGGAACTTGTCGTTATTCATCTGTTCCATACGTGTGCAGAGATTTCCCACATTTTCCCGGACACCCTGTATATGTATATATATATATATATATATATATATATATATATATATATATATATATATATATATATATATATATATATATATATATATATATTTAGATATGGTTTTCTTTCTTTGCCTTCTATATGTATATTGTTTAATTATTTAATATTCTTGGGAAGCATGGGTGAAAATATGCATTTCTATCAAGACGTTAAATTTTAATACTGACTGGATATGGAAATTTCTACTAATAAGTTCTGATGAAGGCCTCATACCGAGAGAGCCGAAACGTTAAAATTAAAATAGTATTTTATAAAGAAAATTTTGTTTTATCTGGCCTTTAATCCCAAGAATATTAAATAATTAAACTATATATATATTTATATATATTTTAAATAAATACCCACTACCGTAAAAAAAATAATAAAATTAAAAAATGCTCATTAAGTAAACCAACAGAAAGATAAAAATATTTTAACAAATATTTCATTTGTTTCTTGTATTTTACGATAAAACATAACTGTTTTTTAGCACATAAATATTCCATACGCTGTTTTCCCCTTTTAAGTGCGCTTGTCAAAGAGAACCTGTCGGAATTTATAATTCGGTTTTACAAGAGAAACCGCAAAACCGTTTGTCACACGATACTGTTTGGTGTTTTATCCAGAAAAAGGTTGTAAAAAATTATTTATCTGGAAAAGATGCTGCAACACATTTTTTTACAAGAGAATAATATCTTTAAAATTGAAGCGTCGGCTCAAACAACGTTGTAACTTGCAAATAGTGTAAAATAGAGTTAATCATAAAATAATGATGTATGGCAGCTAAAGTAACTCAATGATTTTTTTTGTTGGGTACATGCCAAAAGTTTATCTAGAAAGAATAGGACCGCTTTGGTCATGGTACCGGGGTATAGCGTGCTGGCCCTGTTCAGCCCTATTGACCCCTATGAACTGGCTGGTCGCCTGAAACAAAATAAAGAAAAATCCTTCTAAAAACCCCAAAAAAATCTAATTAAAAACGACGTTGTCAAGTTAAAATTAAGTTAGAAAATTAAAATAAAAAATTAACTGATGTTTAAATTAAAAATTATTAAAAATTTTGAGCATTTTAGTGTTGCAAACTGTGAAAATAGTTTTTTAAAAAAGTTTTAATTTTTAACAGTTTAGCAGAAAAATCTGTGGTTTTTCTGTGTACAAATAATAAGTGGACACCCTTTATGTTTAAAAGAGATACAGGGTGTTCATTTGAAAACTTTCCACTCAAGTTATCTTCGAAACGAGACAGATTTGAGAAAATCGTCGAAACACGTCAAGATATTTATTGAGGGGAACGTTTTTACAAAAATGGACGGCGCCCCTTTAACTCCTTAACCACCAGGGCCACCACCCCAAAATTCTTAAATGAGAAGGCGGGTCGAGTGATACATCATTTTAAAGCTCCTGACGAGTACTTTATAACCCTAGAATATGAAGTCAATATCTTCACCTATTACAAAATGGCGGTACTTTAAAAATTACCTAAATACCTGATTTGAATGGCCATATTTCCGAAACTAATAAAGTTAGATGTACCTAATGTGGTGTTTTCTTAAAGCTCTTTTAAAGGTCTTTTTAATGGTGATACTGGTAGTAATATACAGGGTAGAAGAAAAGTACATATTTTTTTATTTAAGAACCCTGTATATTATTTTACCATTAAAAAGATGTCTTATATGACCATCAAGGAAATACCACATTAGGTATATCTAACTTTATTAGTTTCGGAAATACGACCATCCAAATCAGGTATTTAGGTAATTTTTAAAGTACCGCCATTTTGTAATAGGTGAAGATATTGACTTCATATTCTAGGGTTATAAAGTACTCGTCAGGAGCTTTAAAATGATGTATCACTCGACCTGCCTTCTCATTTAAGAATTTTGGGGTGGTGGCCCTGGTGGTTAAGGGGTTAAAGGGGCGCCGTCCAATTTTTGTAAAAACGTTCCCCTCAATAAATATCTTGACGTGTTTCGGCGATTTTCTCAAATCTGTCTCGTTTCGAAGATAACTTGAGTGGAAAGTTTTTAAATGAACACCCTGTATATTTTTCTATTGAAATGGATTTACTTCATTAAGATTTTGGTAACTTTATCTAAGATCAAACAATGTATCCGCTTACAAAGCTCTCTACAATAGAAACATAGTAGTAACAAACGAATTCCCTTTGATACATACGCAGCAAAAGAAACCTTGATATCTAAGTAGGGTTTAGATAGTTTATAATACCTTTATCAAAACTGGACCTTGCAGCTATTTATTTGAGAACGTGTTATTTGAATGAAAAATGGGAGGATTCAATACAGTGTCTCCAAGATAAGAATCCTAAGCATGGGAATCTCAGTACCTATTGGAGATACAGCTTATGTTAAATTAGGAAATAGTTGTGTTTTTTAAATCTTATTTACATGCCGTTTAAAAACTTGAAAAATGTTCATGGCCTGCTGCTTATTTGGCAAAAACGAAAATTTAACTATATCGATATTATTTTTTTTCTGACTTTATTTGTAGAGATATGAAAAAACTAGTAACACTTTTGTTGGCACTTTTTAGCTACTACATGATGGTATTTTTAGTTTTTATATCCGACGTTTCGTTTTCAAGAAACCATCATAACCTTTATTTTTTTTATATGGATCGAAAAAAGTACACCCTGTATCTGATCCCATTTTTTATTACAAATTTTACGATGTATAACATAAAATATTTTAAATTTTAGTTAAAAGAAAAATTGCATTTTTTCTATTTTTTTAAAGGTATTTTTAAGTACGTCTTGCAAACAAATAAAATAGTATTTGTCGTTATTACCCAGTTTGTCAAGTTGTTGTTTTTAGAGCAATTGTTCTTATTGACACTGTTGTCCTTATTATTGTTTATTTGTGAATAGTTAATATCTATTGTGTTATTATCATCAAATATGGCGGGTGGTCATTATAGCCATGAAGAAAAGTTTGACATGCTAACGTGCTACATTTTGTGCCACAAAAATACTGGAAAGTACAGCAGCAATATATCTTTTTACATATTTACAAAGAAAACAACCAGGTAATTCAATTTTCTTACAGCCGGCTTGAAATTTAAAAAGCCAGTTTTATCTCGGAAAACGAATCTTTAGAAGAAACCCAAAATAATGTTTTACAAACAGTTGTTAAGAACCCTGAGATATCAACTTGGCAAATTAAACAAAATGTAGGAGTAGCCAAATCCCCAGCTCAATTTTTTTGCGTACAAATAGATATCACCCCTATTAATTTAATATTTTCCAAGGACTTAAACCGGGAGATTTCGAACGGCGCCGATATTTTTGCGAGTGGTACACACGCGCGTCTGAAGAAAATTTAAATTTCTTTTCAAAAAAAAAATATGGTCCGACGAAGGTATGGTCACTAATCATGGTATCTTCAACGGTCGCAATATGCATTACTAGGCTCAACAAATCCGCGTGTTAAGAAAATATCGAAACATCAAAAACGTTTTGAGTTTAATATGTGGTGTGGGATTTTAGGAACTAAAATACTAGGTCCATTTATTTAACATAATTTATTAACTGCAGACATAATACCTTCATTTATTTTTGCGACACGTTAGCATTTCAAACTTTTTTCATAGCTATAATGGCCATTCGGCATATTCGACCATAATAATACAATAAATATTAGCTATTTACGAATAAACAATAATAAAGACAACAGTAACAATAAGAACAATTGCTCTAAAAAAACAACTTTACAAACAGGTAATAACGAAAACTACTATTTTATCATGATATTAAATTATGTTACAGACTCGGTAACAGGCTATTAACGTCAAAACATTTGTTTGCAAGGCCTACTTAAAAATACCTTTTAAAAAATAGAAAAATATTTTTTCTTTTAACAAAATTTAAAATATGGCATGTGATACATCGTTAAATTTGTAATAAAAAATCAGATCAGATACAGGGTATACTTTTATCGAGCCATATAAAAAATAAAGTTGATGATGGTTTCTTGAAAAGGAAACGTCGGATATAAAATCTAAAAATACCATCATGTAGTTACTAGAAAGTGCCAATGAAAAAGTGTTATTAGTTTTTTCATATCTCTTTAAATAAAGTCAGCAAAAATAAAATCGATAAAGTCAAATTTCCGTTTTTGCTAAATATCTCAGCAGGCCATGACAATTTTTCAAGTTTCTAAACGGCATGTAAATAAGCTTTAAAAAACACAACTTTTTCCCAATTTAACCTAAGCTGTATCTCCAATAGGTACTGAGATTCCCATGCTTAGGATCCTTATCTTGGACACCATATAAAAATAAAATTTTATGCAGAAACCTTTTTTGCCGTTATATAATTTGTAATGTTGTAATTTTTAATTTGCAGCTACTTACAATTTAAATTCAACAAAAACTTTTTTCTCTTAGATGCATTATTCTGTATGTATGGTTTACTTTGATACGTATTTCCACGGGCTTAGGAGAACATACTAATCTTTTTTAATTTACCATATTTAGGCAGGTTTCAAATGTATTTGTTCTTTGTCTAACCGCTACCTGCCAGTGTTCAATATACTGAAACTCAATCAAGGGAATCGAGCTGACATAACGTGTATGTTTTGTGTTACGTGCTACACTTGTACCAGTTTTATTAAAGAAATAATTTATTTTATTCTATTTCCTTTTATTCTATTTTATTATCTGCTTTACTCTGTTTTATTCTATTTTGGAATTATAATCAAATAAATATTGGTATGTTGTGTACGACTTGTAAAATTATGTGTTCTTAATGTATGTTTGGTGAATTTAAAAGGGGTTTTATAAACATATTTTTACCTTACCAGCATTAAAAAATCAAGATAGCCAATCGATGTATTTTCTCTTGAAAATTTTAAAATCGTAGGTAATAAAAAACAAGTGACCTACGCTATAAATGTTGCGTTTCTGAAATAAGACCCGTTTTTTTATTATAATATTTTTGGATTCCATGGTTAATTCTTGGGGTTTTTAAATTAGGGTACTATAATAAGTCCATCTTTAACTGTTTTTGAGATATTGACACTTATACAGTGATATTTTCGGCTTACCTATATTATTATTAGTGGTTAGCTCAACACCAGACGGACAAAGTGCAAAATGTATCGACGCTGAAGGCCACCAAAGGACCAGTGCGCCGGAACACACTTTGCCGTGTCCTGCGCAACCGTAGACATGCGGACCCCAGAGTTTCCTTTATAAGAAGGGGTTTAGACATAAGCGAGACCGGTGATAGCTTGGGTCAGGGACGTGAGGGTGTGAGAATTACGATTTCGGTTGGCAGTTCTGTTTCAAGTTGTCAGTATTATCAGCTGATGACAGAGTCGTGCGTTGTCGAAGCTTTTATTGTTTGGTAAAAGGCTCTGTCATTTTCGTTTCGGTTGTTTATTTTCGAGTTGTAAATGTTTGTTGTTAGTTTATAGAGATTTCATATTTTATTGGTTCTAACTGTTTTTATTTTAGTAATTTTTTATAGTGTTTAGTCTTTAGTGTTGTTCATTAAGTTGTACATTATGAAGAAGTGTAGTGTCAAGGGTTCTAGTTTTGTTTATATATTTTTTTAGTTGATGGTTATTAATTAAAATACGCCTGGCGATACTTTCCACCTTTGTATGTGATTATTTCTGTACAATAAGGATTATTTTATTATTAATATTATACATGAGTATTTTTAAAGAAAATAAAGCAGAGTTAATAAATCAGTTTTGTGTATTAGTCATTATAGATACAAAAATATAAATACTGTTAAGTTTTTCAAATATGCTTCAAATTAAAAGTTATTTAGTTGTTTGTACTTAAAATATAAAATAACAATATAAGTTTTAAAATTAAATTTAATATTTCGTTTTTTTTTCAAAGAAAGGTACCTAATTAAATCTTAAACAGTTTTCAGGTATTATACCCTATATGTCCTTAAAATTTTAACAAAACTAAATATAGCTGCCGTCCTTAGTTAAAACGTCCTAACTATATTTTTTAAAAATGTTGGCCTATATGTGTAAACAAGTTATTCTATGCATTATTTATCTATTCTCCCAAGTTACGACGTCCTAACTTCATTGACGCAACACACACAATAAAGTTAGGACGTTGTTAACTTGGGAAAATAGATAAATAATGCATAGAATAACTGATAATATATATGCATATACGTAGTAGTAGTGTAGGCCAACATTTTAAAAAACGTAGTTAGGACGTTTTAAAGCCTACTGTCCATGAGAGCGGTTTTCCGCTCGCGGATAATAATTCAGCGTTGTGATTGGCGGGAAAACCATTTTAAATTTTCACTAACCAATCACAACGCTGAATTATTATCCGCGAGCGGAAAACCGCTTTCATGAACATCCGGCTTAACTAAGGACAGCAGTGTAATTTGGAACCATGTACCAACTGTTGTGAAGAATATAATTTCTGAGAAATTACAAATAAAAAGGTTTCCTCTATGTAATAAACAAGCAATATTAGTTACGCATGTTTACATGTCCGTATTTAGTTAGATTGTCTCTTCGTCACATTGCATATGTGTTATATGTTATTTAGCTCAACCGGTAGGTATATAACAAATAAGGAACCAGTTATTTATGTACATACCTATACAAAGTTTTCATAATGGTTTTTGAATAAATGAAATAATTATTTAATTACATTTATAGTTTAATTATAACTTATGCATATTGATATAATCTAATAAACTTTTTTTATGACGTACAGTTATTTTTTGTTTCCTCCTTAATTCTACGCCACTGATCTGCCTAAAATCAAACATGGCCGAAAATGGCCCGACTTGACGTCACAGCCAGGCTAGCCAATATGACGAATGTCGTGACCTTATCTCATCAATCGACTTTGGCGGACCCCACTTAGTTGGTAGGTTCAGTAGTGCCCCCTGCGTGGAGACGAGGTCTTAAGTTGTCGCTCATAGGACCGTGGTTCGGAACCCACGTTAAGCTGTAGGTCCCGTCTGGCTGACATCACTCAGACGTAAAAAGACAGGGCGGCTTCAGTGCATGGGTTATCCCGGCCCTATTCTAATCTAATCTAATCTACCTATAATATTTAACTAAATAGGTATATCAATATAAAATGCAGCTAACCCAGATGACACCTGATACTTCAAAGTCATTGAAGTTTTTACCTATTATATAGTAGATGTTAATTTAGTTTTTCATAATCTCTTTTAACACGCTTTTATTAACTTGGGTTGTAACTATCTATCCATCTATCTATGAATGTAACGGAATCTTTGAGCCTAATTTTAACCAACTTCCAGCTATTCGATTTCTTTGAAACTTTGCACACGTATTAAGGACCCATGACAATGCAATAATCTGCAAACAGTATCCCGTTATCCTGGTTTGGATCGCCAGGAAAAAAAAATCCATTATATTATTATAACCACTGCTTGATACCACCAAGTGTCATCTGTCACCTGTACGTCCCAGTGGTACCAACCACCGGCCATTTCAAGAGTTCGATCTGAATCGATTTTACTCAAATTTTATATTAGGTTATTTTCAGAAAGTCCATCTGAAAAACTTTGCTACTCTTGACAAAATGGCGAAAAAATTTTTTAGTGGGTTGCCATCTGTTGGCAACATTCCAAACTTTTATACATACATAAATGCATATCGAACTAAAAAATGAAAAATAAATAGTAGTTTAAAAAAACTAAAAAAACACGCTTTTATATGCAACCAAACTAAAAATTAGAAAATAATTTTTCATTAAAAAAATATTGTCACTTCATAGTAAAAAGCGTGGGGTGCATTTTACTATTTTTTCATAACTTTTCCATCATAGATATTGGCAAATATAATAATTATAACATTTAATATATTAAGCACCCCACGCTTTTTACTATGAAGTGACAATATTTTTTTGATGAAAAATTATTTTCTAATTTTTAGTTCGGTTGCATATAAAAGCGTGTTTTTTAGTTTTTTAAACTATTATTTATTTTGCTTTACTTACATTTTCTTGACAGTTGTAATATAGTAATACCAGCTGTAGTTTTGTATCTAAAGAATTATGAAAAACTAATCTTAAAATGCATTAACCTAATTTAATATCGATATAATAAATTAAAAAATATAAGCCAAAAATTTGAAACTCAATAGCTCAAAAATAGTTTAAAATAAAGTTATAGTACCCGTATAAAAGTAAAATAATAAATAGGGTATTTCATTTAAAAAATGCAACATTTATCGTGTAAGTCTTTTGTTTTTTATGCAATTGTTATTTAGTCACGATTTTAAAATTCTCCGAGCTGAAATACATTGCTTGATTTTTTTCCTCTTAAAAGGAATTCTTATTCTTTGGGCATTATTAAAAAAAAAAAAAACATTCTCTTTAAAGTTTTCTTTTATTATTTATAGTATTTTTCAACACAATCCGCATAGAGTTCTGCTTGTAAAGCTACATAAACTAAAAAAGCTTATTAGTAAAATATCTATGTAGTCCATCTTTCCAGCCGCTTAATGTCAAATACATGTTTTACCCTTATTTTCTTTTCATAAATATTTTTTTATCTGATGGATGCGATACGCTTTACGAAAGGGCGAAAGAATAAACATTTGTATTCTTTGCCGGCAGCACACGCGGCCAAGAAAAGATGAGAGATGAGTTGAATTTTTACCTTTCCTTATGAATTTGGTTTTAAAAATATACCTGGAGTTTTTAAATCCGTTTGTGGTACATACGTAAAAAACCTTTAAAAGACAATATGTAATAAAAAAACAGGATGTTTTGGAATTCATTACATATGAGAAGAGTTCAAAATAGTTATTTACATTACAAGATGCGAAAGTTTACTTTTGGTGTGAGGTGGTTTTAAATGGCCGAAGCGAAGCCGAGGCTATTTAAAACCTCCGAACACTTGAATGGCCTTTCTCATCGTGTAATGTATTATATTTTTCTGCTACTGTTCTATGTATCGCATAATTTAATAATCATTAACATCATGTTTTAATAGAAATATCAGAGATTTTGAAATTTTACCTGTTAAAAATTAATCCATAGCAACACATTTATTGTTGACATTGTCTGTCATCAGCACTTGTCAGATATTGAATTATTGTTAATTTAGTATACATCCATTTCCATTTTAAAATGTTAAATGAATATGAAAATGGCATCAAAAGGCAGCTGACCTTGCGTGTGCCTCACTTCTGCCAGACAAATCTAAAGAGAGGTACCATCAAACATATAAATCGTTTTCTAAATGGCTTGCTACAAAAAAATGTGGGGCGGATTGACGAGAATGTGATGTTGGCGTATTTTCAAGAAAAATCCGAGTCTTTATTACCATCAACCCTCTGGTCTGTATATTCCATGCTCAAGTTAACAATTTCCGTAAACAAAAATCAAGATATTTTGGAGTTCAAGAAACTAGTTGCTTTTATTAAAAGGAAAAACGATGGTTATGAGGCAAAAAAGTCAACAATTTTTAAAAAAGAAGAAATTATAAAGTTTTTACTTAAGGTGTCTGATCAAAGTTACTTAGCAATGAAAGTAATATCCATTATGGGAGTGGCTGGGGCATGCCGGACAGTAGAAATATACAGAATTAAGCTAAGTGATGTAGAAATAAGAAATGACGTGGCTATAGTAAACATAGTGGAGTCTAAAAATAAAGTTAAAAGAAACTTTGTAGTAACCAACGATGAAGGCTCAGTTCCTTATGTCAGATTTCTACAGGAATATATTAAGCTGAGACCAAGGAATGCTCTAGATGAGCGCTTATTGTATCGTTATGAAAGAGGTAAATGTGTTAATCAAGTAATTGGAAAGCACACTATTTCAAATGTACCTAAAAAATTGCGAAGTTTTTGAAGCTTGAAGACATCAGTAGATACACTGGCCATTTTTTAAAAGAACGTCAACTACGTTCCTTGCCAATGCTTCGGATGTCGATATTTTGGACTTAAAAAGGCATGGAGGTTGGAAGTCTTCTTCTGTTGCGGAGGGATATATTGCTGAATCCTATAGTAATAAGGTGGAAATTTCAAAGAAGATTTTACACGAAATTCCTACCAATATTTTCTTTAATGAAGTAACAGTGAAAAATATATAATAAAATATTTTGTCATAAATTAGTTACTTTTTATAAATAAATCCTAATATTGCCCACAAGCATATTTTCTTTTTTTTTACTCTTACTTTTTGTCCAGGCGCTGAAAATATTACATTCGTAGCTAGCAACGCTTAGCAACCAGGTAACACAAAGGTTCTCTTTTGTTATCATTCGCGTTGCTAGGAGCACAAAGTTTTCCTATTTATACAGTAGTAGAAAAAATTCTTATAATTTACGGGAGTAAATATAATAATATATAAAAACTAAATGCGGTAAGAAAATTTAAGGGCATATTCCTAAGCTATTTCTATAAAAATATGTTCATATAAACATTGGTCCTCAAATTTCTCGTTCTCAAGATAAAGGGTTTAAACTTTTTAAAACCTAAAACTTTCCAAAATACTTCTTTTAGTAAAATTTGTTGGAGTAGATATAAACGTTATTAAATTAAGCATTTGTGGTTGTTATTACATAAATGCCAATAAGAAGTAATAACACTTAAGATTTAAAACAAAAAAATGCCCAAATATTTTTGTATGGGAAGAAATATAAAACCTAAAAAAGTCAGTGGCGTACATTTTTTTGTTAATAATATTAACTAAGATGCGTCCCACGCCGCCACTGGTCTCACAAATTAAAATTGGTTTAGGGCTAAATTAAGTCCTTTTTACAAATACCACAGCCAAATTTTATTAAAATCGGATAGGGCATATTTATTATTTTATAAAAAAAAACATTTTTTTAATTTTAACACCCTGTATCTTAGAATCAGGAATATGCTCTTAAATGTTCTTACCACAATTAGGAAACACCCTGTATATTGTTTCAGATGTGTTGTTTCGTCATACCTTGTTGTTCTCTCCTTATACTGTCTACACCAAGAGAGACAAAAAAATTACGTCATTGACGTAAGTCTAAAAGAAATTGTTAATAATTAATCAAATGTCAACAGTCGTTATTATATTTTGTAAAAGTTGAGTAAATAGAAAAATTATAAGTGTTTGATACTCTCTAGCTTCACATCTGCAGTTATTTATCATTGTGCCTTTGGTCTCAAATTTTTGGATAGTCGTATCGACTGTTGATTTTCCGGCTATCGGTCTATTCGGATACTGAGCAGCGAACATGTCTGACACCTTTTGGTAACTATTTCCTTGATAATACCATTTAATCATCAATACTTTTTCTTCAGTAGTATAACTCATGGTTAATCATTTTACGATTTTTGGATAATAATAAAGCAATAAATTTCACAATGACAACGTTATGTCACGCTAACTGGTATTTTTATTGTTGTTTATAAATATGGGGAGATAACAATGTAACAATTTTTAAAAATATATTAGCATCTAACAAGCAAACGGGTTAACCGAAAAATCTAAAGTTTTACCATGGACGTAGATTTACATACTCTTCAATTAACTTCAATAGAATTTTTCTCTAAAATAATTAGGGGAGCCAATAATTGACCCCATTAAAAATTACATGGGATTTCCCATGTCCCGCACGAGGGTGTATCACCCGGTATAGGTCGATTTAAATAATAGAGAATTGCATTAATTATGCATATTCCTATACGCGACGCCATTTAAACTATTTATCCTTGATGCAGTATAACAAGGTATGTCATATAAATTGGATATTAATAATCAAATATTAGTAATACATGACGTTCGTAACCGACCAATTCGTGACATCAATAATTTTCATTTGTAATTTGCATAACTGAAATGTTAATTAGTCAGCAATATTGCCAAATAAATATATTCATACGTTTACATGGTTTACCACTTCGAGTTTGTAATTAAAAATAATTAGAAGGTTCTTTTACCCTAAACAAAAACAATATGTATATAACTTCGTTTTAATTTCGCTGTAATGATTAAATAAAATATTATAGACTTTAAGACCAGAGTAAAAATAATGAACCAATATTACTACTATAGGTACTCGCACACATGTACAGTGACGGAAATAAAATTTCGTACACTTAGGTTAATATTTTAAATCAATTTTCAATATTTTGGTAAACTTCGCTTTTTACCTTTTTCTCACCTTAATTAATATTCAATAAAATACATGACTCTAAAATAAATATATAGTCTATTTTATTCAAATAATAAAGAAAAAACACTGGCTTAATATTTCAAAGCGGCACCATTTTTTCCACTAATAAGTTTAAACGTGTGGGCATTGATGCAATCAGCATTTGTGCATGGTGAACATTGTAATTATTCCAGGTTTCTTCAATTTTATTCCAAAAATCATTACTGCTTTGTGGGTGGAAATCATTGTTCTTGTTAATTTCCTTTATAATATATTCCCAAACATTTTCTATTGGATTGATATCAGGGCTTCTTGAGGGCCAAGGTAACAATGAAATGTTATTTTCCAGTAGCCAGTCCGACACTCTCCTTGCTGTATGGACAGGGCAGTTGTCATGCTGGTATATAAAATTTTCTTGTTCAAATATATTGTTTACCGATGGCAACATAACATTTTGAAGTATGTGTTTATAAGCTTGAATATTAAATCTTTCTCGAATACGGTGGCATATGCCTAGCCTTCTGAAAGACATACACCCCCATACATTAACAGAAAATATTCCGCTTGTTTTAACATGTTGGGTATATCTTTCTTCGTACCTTGTATTTTGCGGTCTATACACTCTAATCTGCCCGCTATAATAAGATTGAAAAATCTTCTCATCGGTAAATACTACCTGTTCTAAAAACCATACTTTGCGGTAAATATTCCAGTGCAAACCCCATTCTTTGCTTTTTATTCATATCGGTCAAAAATGGTTTTTTAGCAGCTACACTGCTTCTCAATTCCAAATTTTTCCTAATACGATTTCCTGCCGTTCTTACTGTCCCAGGAAAATTAGTTTGGTTGTGTGCTTCTACAGCTGTCTGAAATGGATTGTTTTGCAAAAAATCTATCAGATCGTTATGTTGATTTTCGTTTAAAATTTTTTTCTACCACTTCCAGCCCTTCTCTCCAATGATCCTGTATTTTCCCATTTAGTTCTGAGGCTTTCAATAGTGCTTCTTGGTTTCCCAACTTGCTGAGCTAGAGCTTCCCAGAGAAACACCTTCTTCGAATAGAGTAATTACTCTCGCCTTCTCTAGTTCATTCATTTTCCAAAATTAAAAGTATAATAATGTAATTTTGCAAAGTGTGACAGATAACAATTTGTCAAGTAAAGTATATTTCCAGGTGATCCAGGTACGCAAAAGCCAACATCACACTGGGAAAAATTAGGTGTACGAAATTTTAATTTCGTCACTGTACACTTTTGTGTAGCAACTTTTTTAGCGCAATAATAAAATGTATGTTAAGGTACTCGCACACATGTATACTTTTGTGACGGAACTTTTTATAACTTTATGTTGACACAAGCATGCTAAAGTTGCGCCACCAAAGTGTACATGTGTGTAAGTACCTTTAGTACCTATACAGTGCATTTTAATTAAAACGAGCCACTACGTATAACTCCGTTATTTATATACACGTCGATTTTTTTAGAGACATATTTTTGCGTCAAAATAATGGTTGTCAACAGCCGGTGGTTTACCCATATAGCTTTTTATTTTTTTAAATATTAAAATAAAATTTGGTACATAGGTATATCACATAAATGAAAATTGTTTTATGTATTCAATTGTTTTCTTGTTTTCTGCCACTTCTGATAGAACTACGAGTTAAAAATGTGTTTAAAAATTGACTATTCAATTTTAATTTATCTACAAAGATTATACATATTATGTTAGCTTTATAGGATAAAACGAATACCCCGAAACGGTTTTTAAAAATTTTAATTTTTGGAAAATTTATAAGTGATTAAAATGCTCTTTGTTTGACCTCCGGACAGTGCGGACGTGCGTAAAGGACTACAAAGTTCTTCCCGGAGTGGCGGTTAGAGGTGCCGTACGGACGTTTTTACCTTCGGGGATCAAGGAAAGATTCACGCTAAACTGACGGCATCTTTCTTCTGGATCTAAGCGCTGTGAGCGAAGATTCCTATAAGCTGATAGTATCCTGTTTGGTGGTGAACACGAGGTATTTCTCAAATGGCGGGAAATAGATGGGCGTGCCATAAGAACTGTCAGTAGTAAAAGTGAAGGTTATACGTAACACCAGTAGCAGATCTTGGTTTGACAGCCGACAATTTATGCATTTGTTTTCTTTTTGGAATTTCTGGGAGCTACGAGCTCGATTATCCAGACTTTCCGACGACGAAGCCCTGGAAAGCATAGTCCGGAAGGGGGATTGAACCTGAAGGGACCAAAAGCAAGAAAAAAAATAGAGGAATAGAGAGAAAAGTGATTAAAAATTTTGAGTACTTTTTCTGTAATGTGCAATATACATTGTGCCCACGAATGGACGTAACTATACCTGTAAAATGTTTTATTTTTAATAATTCGAAAAAATAATCGGTGCTCTCTTTCCAAAAAAAAAAAAAAATATATAAACGCTTTAATGCATCAGAGACCCGTTTTATTTAGCCGATTTGGCGGTTAAATGTACTAAACAGCCGCCAAAGCGAAGGCTCCAGTTATTTAGCGGCCCAGAATATGAAATTTGAGTTTTAAAAAACAGCTCCGATTTGGTCACTAGGTGTGACAGTTTGATTAAAGGAGTTCTGGGCATAAAAGAACGAACGAAATGGGAAGTTCGGGGCCTGTCTAATTGAACCGTATAGGGATGCATACGCGCGGCACCACGAGTTTCTCTGTTGGGAGCTGCAAGAGGAGGGACTATACTGGATAGTTCGTCGGAGCAGAAGCCGTAAAAGTATCTATAGAAGAGCGATAGATCTCCCACAGCTCGACGATGGGCAAGAGAAGAGAAGAGGTCATTAGGTCACAGTAATTGGTCAGCAATAAAATAGAATTAGAAATAGTAATTTTAAATATACAGGGGTAGGTCTTCAGATAAAAACAAACCGTTAAAAAGGAAAGAAAGACCATGTTTTTTTCGGACAATACGATCTTTTGAAACACCTTTTGGGCACCTTCTTACCGTTGGTCCAGAGCCCCCCTCCTCAGTACACTAGTGCTCTTATCCGTATGAAACAAATTTGTACTAACTTCCTTAAAAATATTTATGTTTGGTAGCATGTTTCTGTGTTTGTGTTTAAAAAAGCAGTATTGGGATTTCTAAGTACGCAATTTCTAGCTTTTCGATTAAAACGGTAACATGATTATCGATCAGTCTTATATTTTTCCTTAAACTTTATTTAAATTTCATTAACCAACAAAAAGCCAAGTACTTAAGATTAAAATAAGTCATAAAGGGTGTTTCATTTTAAATTTTGGTTCTTTTCCGATGATTCTTAAGCCTATAAAGTTTTAGCAGTCTGTAAAGCTTCGCTAAGATACTTAAATTTTAATCCGTTTTAATCTGAAAAATAAACATCTTGAAAGGATGAATTTATAAATAAATAAAGATCTAAACTCTAATACTTCATTAATTTTGTTTGTTTTTCATTCTTGAAATTAACTTTAAAACTTAAGCCATTTTTGTTGGCAATACGGTTTAAAACATTTTAAAAACATTACATTTTCTTGCTAAACAGTGACGTCATGTATTAACCGTGTTTGAATACGGACACGGACAATGGTTTAAAAACAATATGGTCATCTTTATCGGGCGGGCGTATACATTGAACTCATTAAAAACTTTATTTCGGTCATTTTTTGTAAACTTTTACCGTGGATGTAAATGGCAAAGTATTTTTTTTAATATAACTAACGTACATATTAACCCTAAAAAATAAAAATTATATTCATAACCTAAAGGCCCATTGGGCTGTGAAGTATCAGTTTAAAAACTACAATCACAAATTATCAGAATACCCAGATGCGAAAGTGCGGCGAAATACGCTTACTTGTTTTTATGACCTTGAGAAAAAATAAATGGAAAATCTGCACCAATGCATGGATCGTAATATTTTTAATTTGTAAAGGTCAAACCGCACCAAGGCGCTAAGGAGAGATGGACTTTTATAATAATGAGTTATGCAGCTCTTTTATGTGGAGAAAACGGGACAAAAGAATAATACACTAATTGAAAATTTAAATATTTCTTTAATAAAAAATATTGCAATTTAAAAATTTTAACCATGTTTTGAAAGGTAAAATATTGTTAGTAAATGTCACGTTTAGATCAATTTGTAATAAAATGTCTATACCTGGTTGCAACAAACGATTAAACTAATAGGAGTTTAGAAGGATTAACAAAAAAAAAACGTTGTCTAAAAACTGCTTATTAAATTAATTAAAGGTATTCCGTTTTACTAGCTTAATTGTTTATTAAAAAGTTTTGTGTAACTGGAGATTAAAACAGAATAATTGAAAGCAGAGGAACAAAAGTTTCTAAAGAAACCCCGACGCAATATTTTAAAGCAATGCAGATGTTGCCATAGTAATAGGAGTATGTTATTTTTTTAAATACTGAGATAACACTTAATTTTCTTTATTTAAAATATAGCCTTTAAAATGGCGGTGCAGCTGTCAATAAAGAAAAGATTTTTCCTTCTTTAGCCACATACTGATTAATATCAATAACTTTATAAACATGTCTAAATATTTTGTAAAAACTTTGTATTAATGTTAAATAGTTTAAAAAAAATACTTTTTTAAGATTTATTTAATATTTAGCTGATAAAATAGTATTTTTGGAAGCTTCTCAGAATTGTCTGTATTTCTTAATGATATTAGCTTGAAAATTATTGTCGGCACGATAGTGTTAAATAGACGTTTTATTGCGGATGACGAGATAGACAATTTATAATTCATCGGATTTTTTTCAAAAATCCTCTCTTCCCGCAGACTTAGGCCAGACCTTTGCGCCAAAAAATATATTTTCATTGTAGAAAAACTATCCAAATAATTATCCACATATTTTTTTGTAAATAGAACTTACTACATGAAGAAAATACTTTTAATGCATTTTTATATTTAAAAGTATTATGGCTACGTAAACATTAATGTACCTGATATTATCTTTAGCCTGCACATCAACATGTACGGACTAATTAAAAATAACTTCATTATATAACAAGTATCACATTTATATTTACCTCAAGTGGTCCTTTGGGTATCTAATAAGTGATTTTCCGATCCCGGTACAGTATAAATATACACATTTATATAACGTATTAAACGGTAAAAAAATTAAGGAAGATACTATACTAACACTTTAATAATAGAAAATAAATAAAAGTTCACAAACAGCTAAACACAATTAACTAACTTATGCTCACGTTCTATACCAACAAAAATATGGGACCAACTGACACCTAAATAAGCATTTGGTCACGTACTAAATCGTGGGGTGTATATCCACCACGCAGTAGGAGGGTCGATAGTGGCGAGAGATTTCAACGAATGCGCTTAGTTTCGCATCTGGGTATTCTAAAAATTTGTGCTACAGTTGTTTGATTCTCATATTTATATCGTCATTTTCGGTATACGGTTTGAACCACTCTGACGAATACGGTTAGCAAAAAAATATGACTTTAGTAAAACTGAATGACCTCTTTTTCTAATGCTGCAATAAAATAATTTAAAAAATTGTCGCAGTAAATTGCCGTTGCTTTTTTAGTAAGTGACATGTATTAAGACAATGTATTTTCGTTTTAGATTTTTAAACTATTTCTTTTTTAGTTCTTTGTGTACTTTAATAATTTTTATTTATGTTTTTTTATATTTTTAAGTTAAAAGCGTAGCTAACTACCAGTTAATTATCATAGTATTATTTGAAAAGTGTATGTTTTTTAAAGACTGGAAAAATTATATTTATAAAAATATTTGTTATTTTTAGTAGGTAATGTTTTAAGTCCCAATAATAACTTTTAGGGATAAATGCCAAATTATCCTGTTTAAAAATAATAATAAATAATAAATAAAGTATATTAGGAAAAGTAACTAATACGATACAAATAATGTTTTATTTATAAAAGAATAAATAATTTTCAGCCCTGTACCTTAACAGTAATAATATTAATGATAAAATGTCGTTTATTTCTTCGATTTAACTGCGATATCATAAAAGATAAAACGAGTAATTATTAGTTTTTAATCATAAATTAAAGAACTGGTTTTAGAAGTTCAATAATAAAGAAGTTAAAATGGTAGTCATAAACATTTAAAGTCATCAGACTGTAAAATATAACTTCTACTAATCTTTTTATTATTACCTCTTTTGCTTGATGATTAATTTACTTCGATTTTTATTACAATTTATTTATAGCCATTTTTTTAAAATCTTTATAACATCTCACGAAGGCTTATGCCTAAATACCAGTGTACCGTGAATGCCGGGTTACTGGATGTTTAACCCATTATTGTCGTGTTCCGTCAACGTTATCCAAGCACTGAAACATGCAGTTTTTGCATTTCACGGCACCTTTTAGACAACGCGGTAGTGCCACCACGGACGTTATTTTTAAATAACTTCTACCTAGAAATGGCAGAATACTACACAGTGGTTTGCCATTGCCAACTGTGAGGTGACGAGCAATGAAAAATCCGATGTCCGACTCCGAGATTCCAACCCGGATTGCTGCGGTGAGAGGCTGACGCGTTAGCCTTTACACAACTGCTCGCCACAACGCCATACTTTTATTTATTTAATTTTTATTGTATTAAATATTTTAATCCCTTTATTTATTCATTTTAAAACATGTTTTAAATCATCTTGCACATAAATGTAGTTAATTACATTATTTACCTAAGAAATATAGTTTTAAAAAAAATCGTTAGTGCACTGTGCTTAAATCTTATTTAAATCTTAAAGTTTTTTGAAAAATGGCTTTTAAATCATAACTTTCCTATCACTTCAGACAGTTCCACAAAATTTGATACACTTTCGACCATTATATTAATCCCACATAACATTTTTTGCCGGCCATGTACATTTAATTTACTGGCATTGCCAACACTCTTTGATGGCAAGGCATTGGCAAAAAGGTATCAAAAAGACACGAAAGTGGGCAATTGGCCGTTATTGGGCCACGTGTTGCAGATAATGTGATGGCATCCGTCATTAATAAGTTATGATGAAAAAATGCGTTTAGGATGATGGCATCCATCATTAAAAAGTTTATCCAAAAAATGCGTATAGGATGATGGCATCCATCATTAATAAGTTATTGGCAAAAAGATAACAAAAGACACGAAAGTGGGCAATTGGCCGTTATTGGGCCACGTGTTGCAGATACTGTGATGGCATCCATCATTAATAAGTTATGATGAAAAAATGCGTTTAGGATAATGACATTTATTATTAAATAAGTATCCCAAGTTTTATAAGTTAAATGTCCCAAAAGTTAAAGAAAATATTTAGAATTTTGTAATCGAAAAAAATGGAAAGAAACCCAGGAAAACTTTATCATTAAAAAAATTACATAATATGAATTTTTATACAGTAACAATAAACATAAAAAATTAAAGGTATGTAATAATAAAAAAAAATAGTAAATTAAAAGAAAACACTTTAAAATAGTAAGTATTCAAGGGACACTACACTCAATTTTCAGATCCAAAACATAGGGAAAAATATTTTAAAGGAGTTAAATGTAAAAAAAACATTATTAAATATACATAATATTTTTATTAACACGTCTTTAAAACTTTTAATAAGGCAACTCCTTAATTTCATATATATTTTTAAATAACTACAAACTTAAAAGGTTTTACACAAAATGTTTACAGCTCCTAACAGTCTACTTGAATAATTCGCCTTCTTTACTAGGCATCACCAATCAATCACACAACACACACTAATTAGGTAATGAATAAATTTAATTATGTCTATTAAAAAACTCTTTCTTTAAAAAAGACACTAAAAAGCTAGAGAACCACGAAGAAAACAAAAAGGATCTTTCATCTATCAAAATCGTCCAATCAGTATTTCTGCTAAGCGGGAAATTTGAATTTCTCACTTTCGGTGTAAATTACCCTAGCTAATTTTACCATCATTTTATTTTTATTCCCTCAAAAATACATAATAAACATTTTGTTTAACTTAATTTTTATTTGCATGATTTGTAACAATAAAATGTTATGAAATGGCCATTTTTTTAAATTAAAGTTAAACAACATAAAATAACTATATAAAAAAATTATAAACAAAATAGATCAAAAAATTGCTCTAATGTTAATTAAATGCCAGTGTTATTAATATGGTTTAAAAAGTATAAATATGCGTTAAAGGTTTTCCTTTAAAAATCCAATATCTATTTGCCTGCATCAAAAAGGCATGTTTTATTTAATCAGGATTGGTATGCCGCCATTTTTCTATGCTTGCCGGCAATACGCCTGCATGTAAAATTTATTGGCAATTAAGTGTTTATTTAGGGTTGACTTTTTAATGAGTATCAGACGTTGGTATAATATTGCCACCAATTGCCAATGCTTTACCATCAATGCCAATATGAAAAATGTATATTGCCGGCAAATAGTGCTTGCTGGGATATTGTTTTTTTGCTGCAAAAGTTAAAAAATACATCAGTGGTGTTTGAACAAGCGTTAAAAAAAAGTAGTACGCCACTGCTTTTCTAACTGACGTGACTGAGCTAATGTATGATGTCTGTAATTTTTTGTGGTTGTTTGTTGAGCCCTCCCGGGTAAACAACCTACGAGTCGCCACTGAGTTAACCTCATTCTGCAGTGCAGATGCACAAATCTTATTTGAAGGCCATTCCTATAAGCTGATGGTATCCTGTTTGGTGGTGAACACGAGGTATTTCTCAAATGGCGGGAAATAGATGGGCGTGCCATGGGAACTGTCAGTAGTGAAAGTGAAGGTTATACTTAACACCAGTAGCAGATCTTGGTTTGACAGCCGACAATTTATGCATTGCATCGATTGTTGAATTATTTGTTTTCTTTTTGGAATTTCTGGGAGCTACGAGCTCGATTATCCAGATTTTCCGCCGACGAAGCCCTGGAAAGCAGAGTCCGGAAGGGGGAGAGTGGTGGATTGGACCTGAAGGGACCAAAACCAAGAAAAAAAAATAGAAATAGAAATAGAATACATTGCATACTTTGCTTGCTTTACTTGAGCATTTATGCTTCCTGAATACGAATTCGTTGTGTAAAGTACTAGCTCATTACCATTTCTGTGGTTAGATGGTGTCAGGATACCTTCGTGTAAGATTGTGAACGTACCCTTAATATTTAACTGTCAAACATCAGAATTGTAATCATAACTTTTGATAATAAATCAGGCACACTTTGCTACGAACCTCTAGCAGAAACAGTTGTTATACCCAGAGGCGCATTTACAAATTTGCCGCCCGTAGGCTATAAATTTTTGCCGCCCCTATAAGAATAATTAAAAAAAAACTTATTTTCATTTCCACGTACAAAATGAAATTGAAAACCACTAAATTATTACATTATTTATAAGTTGAAAATGTGCCGCCCCTTAAAAAACGTCTGTCGCCCTAGGCAAGAGTCTACTCAGCCTTTTGGTAAATACGCCATACTCTAGCAGTTATGGCTAATGAATTTGTTGACACCAGGTATTATGCTTAATTAAACAATAAACACATCATAGCCAATATAGCAAATTTTTAAAAAATTTGATACAATCAATCAATCAAATGCTCAAACATAATCTGCCGACTAAAGGTTATAATTACCAAACTGAGCTGTTTGTTTTATTTTGAAAGTTAGAGCCAGACAATTAATTGTACAATCCATGGTCTGCATGTTAACTTGCGTGGATATTGTGGATAGATAACCTTACGATTTCATTGTTCATTCTCGTAACATATATAAAGTCTGTTAAGACAGCAGAGAGGGTAAATTCAATAGGTAGTTTATTGTTTTAGCTCTATTCACTATTATGTGAGCCTGAGGGCAGAATATGTAGTGCAAATTTTCAGCCTGAATGAAATTCTATTCGGTACATTTAATTAAAGATAGTAATTAAAGAAAAACTACATTACTTGTACAGGGTGTTACCACACATTTCTTGGAACAAAATACATCGATCTAACCCAATTTATCTTAGTCAAAGACTTGATCGTTAGCGAGATACAGGATGTCAAAATTTCTAATTTTTTAGGCTTTTATTAAATATCTTTTTTATTATTAGGAACATTTTTATGAAATTGTGTATTTGCTGGTTTTTTAGGGTTAAGAATCAGAAATTTACTCATGTTTTTGTTGCAAAATGTAGACGAAGCCACCTGCAGTCCTTTGCTTATGTTTAAATTACAATATCTTTTTCTTGCCTTTGTATATTATTCTTTTTGTAAAAAAGTAAAACAAACATTGGTACTCGGTTTGTCACATAAAAATGCATTACTTTACCTATTTATTTATTTTTCCTACAACCACTTGTGAAAATAGCAAATAGCACACTGGTTTTATGCATAGAAAATGCGTTATATCACAGTAGTGTTGCAAAGTACTTTACAGCACTAGTGTTGCAAAGTACTTTACAACACTCGTGTGATATATATTATGATGTCAATCTAAAAACTGCTATTGGTTTTGCAAGTAACATATTTATTGCAGTGACAGTAGTAAAAAAAATTTTTACTTACCTTAAACAGTAGAACCCAAATTAGCGAAAATCGTCTTATTAACGTTAAGTTACTAAACAGTATAAGCTTGCTTCTAATATTAAAAGAGTAATAATAAAATTTCCGAAAAAGTAAAAACATAAGCAAAAATAGACATAACCACAAAAAACAACTTTCACTGACTGCTCGCTCAGTGGCACAGTGTTTTCAGGTAAGTAGTTTAAATTAAAAATCTCCCTGCTACCTTTGAGCACGCACTTTATAAAGGCAGCCTTGCCGCTTTACCGTTCCACCTAAAGCGCCAGAGAATAAACTCCTATAGATCTTATTCCTTTCTCTCTGTCTTCGTGTACTCCAACAACTGGTTAAATCTTTTTTAATCCCTTAATTAAACCTGAGGCGAATACACACTTTATGAATCCACTTTCTTTTATCCATTCATAAATAGAATCAGACCCTTTTGACGTTGGCAAATGCTTTCCATATTTTGCATGATATAACTGACGTTTAGTAGTCGTTTTTCTTACTTTTAGGACTTTAGGTTATGCATTTACAATTTTCATTACATTTTTAATATTTTTTCTCAAAAATATGAGGAAAAAATGTAATTTTTACCTAATTTTACGTGTGATGCTAAGTTTCATTAACTTGTTTTACCAATTTTACCCCACTCAGCACCCCTTTTCACTCCCCGGTCCCGTAGGTTTGTTTACTGATATTTTTTAAAAACCGAATATTTTTGATATGCCCCACTTACGTTTTATTTAGAAGAGTGTCTAAAATATGTATCAATAATTTTTAAAAAACAATTAAAATAGCAGAAAATCGTATTAAACTATTACCGTTATTACCAAACCAAACCATACAATTTTTATTAAGTGGGGCCTTTTTAAATTCCAAAATGATAAAAGTTATATAATGCTTCTAGGTAGGTGATTTTTTATGTAAAAATATTGGTGAGGAAAAGTACACTAGTATTACAAAGTAAAAATTACCCTAGTGTTGCAATTACATTTTTTTTGGTGAATAATTTGTGGTCGTAGGAAAAATAGTGTACAGTACTCGTGTGAAAAGACTTTCTTACACTCGTGGGTTTGTCGCACTCGGCAAACGCCTCGTGCTACAATATTCCCACTCGTGTAAAATTAGTCATTTTCAACACTTGTAATGTAATATACTATTCTATTACTTTCGGTTTAGCCGAAACTTTTACATATTTAAATAGAAAATGACATTCCATGTAGGTACAATGACATTACATTTGCCACTTTTTGACATCTGACCCTTTTTTTTGGTTTTTTATTTTTTATCTAGAGTGCGATAAAACGAAAAATTTTCGATCAAGTAGTCATGGATAAATCGATGCGACTACCTTTAGTTTTTTATAGCCTCTACACTCTACAGAGTCGTCTAAAGTTTGCAGAATCGTATTAATGGTCCTAAATCAGTTTTTTTAAATGGATCAAGGGTGGCTGGTTATAGTAGCACAAATTTTTTTTGTTACAATTTGATACCACACGATGAATATTTTAGTTAGCAGTATCAGACAAAAATCCATATTAACTGTTTTTTTCTCTAAGAGCAACAGCTGGCTCGTATTACTGTAAAGAATTAAGGGGGCTTGGAAAATACAATAAATAATTATTGCTTATTAAATTAGGTACTGCTTATTTTTTCTACTTTAATCAACCACTGAGACTGTTACAAAAGAAACAGGTTGATGTCTTGGTTAATGCTATTAGGGAAGATAATTAGTTAATATGGATTTTTCCGCTATACTTTTAACTAAAATATTAATTGTGTTGTATTAAATTGCCGGTAAAAAATACTCTTTCTGGATGTTACAGCCACCCTTAATCCATTTGAAAAAACTAACTTGATACCATAAATACGATTTTCCAAAATTTAGACCACTCTGCAGACGCTATAAAAAACAAAAGATTGTTACATCTATTTTTCCGTGACCACTAGATCCAAAATTTGTCGTTTTGTCATATTCATCGTAGGTAAGACGTCAAAAAGTTGCAAATGCAAAGTCATTGTACTCGGAATGTCATTTTCTATGCAAATAAGTAATTATATACCGGGTATCCCATTTAAAATAAAAAGTTAGGGTCTTTTTCGGCTAAGCCGGAAGCGATAGGAAACAACTAAATATGTGAAACAATGCATTTTTTCGTACGACCACTTGTGAAAATAGCAATTAGCACACTGGTTTCATGCATAGAAACTGCGTTATATCACACTAGTGTTGCAAAGTACTTTACAGAACTAGTGTTGCAAAGTACTTTACAACACTCGTGTGATATATATTAAAAACTGCTATTGGTTTTGTAAGTGACTTTTTATTGTAGTGACAGTAAAAAAACTTTTTACTTACTTACCTTAAACAGTAGAACCCCATCATCTTATTAACGTTAACAGTATAAACTTTCTTCTAATATTAAAAAGAGTAATAATAAAATTTCCGAAAAAATAAAAACATAGACAAAAATAGACATAACCACAAAAACAACTTTTACTGACTGCTCGCTCAGTGGCAATGTGTTGTCAGGTAAGTTGATCAAATTAAAAATCTCCCTACTACCTTTGAGCACGCAGTTTATAGAGGCAGCGTTGCCGCTTGACCGTTAGACCTAAAGCGCCAAAGAAAAACTCCTATAGATCAAATTTCTTTCTCTCTGTCTTCGTGTACTCAAACAACTAGTTAAATCTTTTTTAATTCCTTAATTAAACACACTTTATGAATCCACTTTCTTTTATCCATTCATAAATATAATCAGACCCTTCCGACGTTGCCAAATGCTTTCCATATTTTGCATGGTATAACTGACGTTTAGTGGTCGTTTTTTTCTTACTTTTAGGACTTTAGGTTATGCATTTACAATTTTCATATTTTTTATTATATTTTTTCTTAAAAATATGAGGAAAACATTTAATTTTTACTTAATTTTACATGTGATGTTCAGTTTCATTAACTCGTTTTACCAATTTTACCCCACCCAGCACCCCTTTTCACTCCCCGGTCCCGTAAGTTTGTTTACTGATATTTTTAAAAAACGGAATATTTTGGATATGCGCCACTTACGTTTTATTTAGAAGAGTGTCTAAAATATGTAAGTATCAATAATTTTTAAAAACCCTTAAAATAGCAGAAAACCGTATTAAACTATTACCGTTATTACCTAACCAAACCATACAATTTTTATTAAGTAAGGGCCTTTTTAAATTCCAAAATAATAAAAGTTATATAATGCTTCTAGGTAGGTGATTTTCGATGTAAAAATATTGCCAAAACAGTATAATATAGCAGTGAGGAAAAGTACATATCACACTAGTGTTACAAAGTAAAAATCACCCTAGTGTTGCAAAGTTCTGAATTATTTTTTTATTTTTTCTGTAAAGAAGACCTTTTTTTTGTGAATAATTTGTGGTCGTAGGAAAAATAGTGTACAGTACGCGTGTAAAAATGACTTTCGTACACTCGTGGGTTTGTCGCACTCGGCTAACGCCTCGTGTTACAATATTCCCACTCGTGTGAAATTAGTCATTTTCCACACTTGTAATGTAATATGCTATTATGTGACATATTTTTGTACCAAATTTTATTTTAATATCTTAAAAAGAAAAAAATTATAGGGGTGAGCCACCGGCTAGGGACACCTGTTATAATTACGTACATTGCGTGCGGAAAAGTGCTGTTTTTCACACGCTAGTAGAAAAAACATATTTTAAGAAAAATTAATAAAAATCATATAGGCGGAAAAATTATTCCGCTTCCTTTATACCTTTGTCAGTAACAAATTAAACACCAAACATCTAGTTATACAGAAATCATGTGTCTAGTCAGATGGTAATTGATTGGAGTTTGTGCAGTACTAATTAATAAGGGACCACTTATCAGTCGAATGCATGAAATTTCGAGTATGGATCACAGCTCAATAAATTTGAAAATATAATTGCATGGTTTGAACGATGGTGTAATAATACTTCTTCCATAAATAAAGTTTGTTTAAATAAAACCATATGGTGCCAACTTACGTAAACGCACTGTATGTTATATTTAGCTAGTGTTATTTTGATTTTATTGCTACATTGTTTTTAATAATTTGTTTTACCACTTTCAAAAAGGAGCGAACTATCATGTTCGCCCAAAACAAATTTTTCTATTTTACATACTTGAAATATTTTAAGCAATAAATTCATTCGTTTATTTACACCATTATTCGTACAAGATCCACACTGCAATATTTCCTGCAAGAACCTCATTAATGTGTCAATACAAGACTTATTGCAGTCACATGAACACTGTTTATTTTACATAAGACAGAGCGATCCGGTCATGCACGTGATCCTGGTGACGCGACATCATACCGGTTTATTTTCCGGAAGACCGAACACTTAGGATCAGCTTTGATCCGGGATTTTTATATCGTGTAGTGCGGAAACTATGTTTATGTTTAAAAGTATTTCTGTTAACGTACTCCTGTCCTTTTATTAATACAGGGTGGCCCACCATATTCCACACGGTCTGTAGCTGGAAAACCATGGGGTTTTTAAAAAAGTAAATACTTGAACATATACAGGTCGGATAAGGCCACAGTATAAAATTTTTTTACTCTATACAGGATGTCTCAAAAAAGTGTGACGTAACAAAGTTATATTTTTTAAATGGAACACCCTATATTTTATGACGGTTTTTAGATTCTACTTTAAAAAATAATTTAGATTGTTAATAGTACCAAGTGTCTAATTTTATTCGTTTTTGTGATATTTGATTTTTTTCAAAATGCAAGTTAAATTACTTTCATTTTAACAATATAAACTCCCTTAACTTTAAAATTTGTAACAAGATTAGGAAAAGTCTGGCTTACCATACGTAGGTCATATCGAGATCATAGATTATACAGGGTAATCAAAAAACAATTTCAATTTTTGAGAAAAACAAGTAGCAATATCTCTCTTATTTTAATGGTAAATAACACCCTGTATTTTTTTACACCACATGATGACAAACCAAATGCTCTTTCAAATGGTGTATAGGTTGCCTAAATCTATCTTTTATACGTTTTAAGTAAATTCCGTTTTAACATATTTTTATTCCAAATGTCTATTGAAATGTAAGTAGGCTGGGATATAGCTATGCCTATTTACTAAGCCGTTATTGCAAAATGTAAATTTGTTGAAAAAAGCACAAAATTAAAAGATTTTGTATTATCTGCCACTATTTTTAAAATTCACAAAAAAAAATTCATTAGTTGCTTATAATGCTACTTCCAATAAAACTTATTTCAGCTGAATGTGGTAATAATCCTAATAACGCCTCTGGTCAGTTATGACGACATTCTGTGAACTATAACTCGTTTCTTCCATTATCCATAATCACTGTGTCAAATTTTTTAAAGCAACTATTAAGGTTATCAGATGGTTTTTCTGGAATATTTTTCAGGATTAACTCTAAACTAAAGTAAACCATTTTTTCACATCCTACCAGTATTATATCATCTTGTTGTAGAAGAAGGGTTTTTATTTAAAATCATTGAAATTTCTTTTAAACTGCCTTAAACACTAGTAATCAATAAATGGTCGTTTTTATTTTCTTAAGAAAAATATTAATGGCTGCTATGTCACAGCCAACTTTAATTTAAATAAACATTTGGACTAAAAATTTGTAAAAGCAGATTTTACTAAAAAAGCACAAAAGATAGGTATAGGCAACCTATATACCATTTGAAAGAGTATTTTATTTGTCATCATGTGACGAAAAAAATATAGGGTGTTTCATTTAAAATAAGAGAGATATGGCTATTTGATTTTCTGAAAAATTGAAATTATTTTTGATCACCCTGTACAATATTTGATCTTGATTTGACCTACGTATGATATGGCAGACTTTTTCTAATCTTGTTACACATTTTAGAGTTTAAAGTGTTAAAAGTGTTAAAGTAAAATCAATTTAATTTTACCTCTGCATTTTCAAAAAAAAACAAATATCACACAAACGAATAAAATTAGACACTTAGTACTATAAACAAACTTGAGTTATTTTTAAGGTGGAATCTAAAACCGTCATAAAATATAGGGTGTTCCATTTAAAAAATATAACTTTGATGCGTCACACTTTTTTGAGACACCCTGTATAGACTAAAACAATTTTATCCTGTGGTCTAATTCGACCTGTATGTGTTCCAGTATTTACTCTTTTTTAAAACCCCATGGTTATCCAGCAACAATGAATCTAAAAAAAAATTTTGGTCAAGTTTAGTTTTTGAGATATCCTTTATCAGACGTTAAACTAATTTTATTTTCACTATATTTCCCCTATTTTCTAGCAGAATATTGTAATATTATCCCTATTATTAACAAAATTATTTATAAACAACTAAAACAAAATTAAATTTTTGACACGTATTTCTGAAATCATCCACTTTTGATCTAGGGTAAGATAAGTTAGATTAGTCGAGGCAATGAAGCACCAAAAGGCCAGGATAGGATAGATCGGAATACGGTTTTTGCATTCGTTTTAAAATTTCATCTCTTGCCGACAAACGTTATATACGTGGGACTCTCTTAAAATTCATGCGGGGAAAGGAGGGAAACTTTGGCGCTCGGGGGTTTTTTTGGGGCGCTAAATCCAAATATGGCATTGGACGCGGACGTCATCTTCGAAAATTTTCTTGACAAGAATGTCAAAAGCTACTTAAAAATCATTGCGCGAGCGTTTTGTGAAGCACTGGAATCCAAACCTCCGATCACCTGGTCCACAGCAACCCTAGCCCCAAACGTGATCTCCGTGGTTTTTCCTGACAGAATCAAAAAGATGAACCGAAAAACGTAAAGGGGTTTTTGGGGCGCTAAATGTCAAAAACAATCCCCCGATCACCAGATGCACCGGAACCTTACCTGAAGTTGGTCTCCATGACATCGTGAGTGATTGACATTTATAGGAATGACATGAAATGTATCGATAAAAGTTTGGACGCTACTAAGTATTAAAAGGGTAGTTTTTGACGTAAAATTTGAATGATGATGCGTCCCAAAAAAACCCCATAATGATCAGTTCGTCTTTTTCGATTCTGTCAGGAAATGCAACGGAAATGACGTTCAGGATAGATTTCGGTGCACCAGGTATTCGGGAGACGTTTTCGATAAAAAATTCGAATTCAGCGCCCTACAAAATGACCCTACAATGATTTTCGGGTCGTCTTTGGCATTTGTATCAGCCTTGGGAGAATTTATTTCCTAAAACTCTTTTTTTACTGAAGTTTTTTAATTTAATTTTTAAAGAATAAGAAGACTGTATACCAAAACTTTACTTGTATTTTATTATAATAATGCTGTTACACAGGACTGAATATTTACAACTAATTAAAACAATAAAGCTCTAAAACGTCTCTATTTTATTTGAGACAGCGCAGCGTAGTAGCAACGCACAGTTTAAGAGTTCAGTCGTTTCTCGTCAGGTATGCGACACACATCGAGCCGCCACGACTTGGTCATACGGCTCTTAAAGGGGATATGCCGGTCGGCGAGTGACGACATAACCATTGGCGTAGACTGCATTTTTGCCAGGAAAATTTTTAAAGATGACGTCCGCCTTTAGGTGTCTGTGAAGTGTTTCATATTTTAATTAAACGACCAAAAAACCCCAGGGCGCTGAGCTTGTTTTCTTTGCCGCATAAATTTTGCGAGGGTCCCACGGAGATGACGTTCGTAGGTGTTCCTTAGCTCTAGGCTTTTGGAATGTCCATTTAAACATAATAATCATGATCAACGTACTCAAAAACCCTCGGGTACGCGACTTAGGCCAGTTCTGACTTCAAAATTCATTTTTGCGGCATTACTGCCATTCTGATTTGAATGAATAATTAGGTTGAAATTTTACATGTAATTTTAAAAGCCAGTTCAAAAATTTGCATTTTGATCCGTCCTGTCCTAAAAAATTTCGAACTTTTGTGCTTCATTGGCTTTGCTAGATATTTACAATTTAATCTTAAAAATTTGTAGGAGGATTTTTTGCACCTTTTATTTCTTGAATATTAGAGTATAATTAACATTTAGTTTTTAAGTATAATATACATATATACAAAGTATTCTACCCCTTAGAATGGGGTAGGAATATTTTGTATAATACATCAAGACGGTAGGGAATTTTTCCTTGTGCTTCCTAACATATATATATATATATATATATATATATATATATATATATAATAAAGTAAAGTTCTTTGAGCATATTGCTCATCAATGACTGTAAAAATAAAATAATAACCTATAAGAATTCGGCTACTATGGTTGGTTGTTTAAAAGTTACGGAGTCTCAAAGAAAATGGAATACCCGGAGCTCGACCAAGACGGTGACACGTGTTTCGTCTTCGTTAAGACTTGTCAAACCGCTTCAGGTCGCTAGACGCCTTGATGAAATCGCGACCGACTGTAAATATTCTTTCTGTCGTTCAGAACTAACAAATACAGACAGTGGCGCCATCTCACCAAGAAATTCAAAAACAACCAGCCATAGCATCGAGAGGTTAAAGGTGGTAGGTAAAAGTGCGCCATCTAGTTGTATATGGCGAAAGTTTTTACCTACCACCTTTAACCTCTCGATGCTATGGCTGGTTGTTTTAAATTTCTTGGTGGGATGGCGCCACTGTCCGTATTTATTAGTTCTGAACGACAGAAAGAATATTTACAGTCGGTCGCGATTTCATCAAGGCGTCAGCGACCTGAAGCGGTTTGACAAGTCTTAACGAAGACGAAACACGTGTCACCGCTGGTCGGGCCCGGGTATTCCATTTTCTTTGAGACTCGCAATTTTAAGCAATCAACCATAGTAGCCGAATTCTTATAGGTTATTTTTATTTATTTTTACAGTCATTGATGAGCCATATGCCCAAAGAACTTACCTTTATTAATGTATTTATATCAAGGCTCAAGAACCATTCACTTTTATATATATATATATATATATTATCAATTGTTGTTGTTCATTTGCATCAATATCGAAATGTCAATTCACTGGACATTTATAAATTAAAATGGAGGCGTATTCTAATGATTCAAAAAAATGATAATTAGTCAGATGTTTGAAATTCAACCGGATGATCAAAGTGAGACGCATTTAATAATGGGCTCGTAAGGCTTTGTCAATAATGTATGATTACATTCCAGGTTAACATGGCGTTAGGCCTGATTGGAATATATGAATGTGCCTGATGGAATGCAGTTAGCTTGAAGGCCCGATTTGCGTCAAGGAATTTAATGGCAAAATATGCATTGCAATTATAGAAGATTTTTTCTACGATTAGAATATAAAATGAATATTTGAATTATTTAAGGGGGAGTAAGGTTTTTAAACTTTTTTTTACTTTTTCTAATTGAAAAACATTTTAAGAATACTGTTACCCCAGTCATCTTAGTCAAATTAAAGGGTCTTCGGAATAAGCTGAATATTTGTACTTACAGTGAACACCTAGTATAAAAAAGTATACATTTTGGGAATTTTAAAAATATACATTTTTGGGAATTTTAAAATAAGTATACATTTTAATTAGGTTACTTAACATTGGGAATTTTGCTAAATAAAGATATACGTGAGGTGTCAAGGTTTTTAAAGTATAAATTAAACAATTTTCTAGGTTACTCTTATAATAATTAAAAAAAAAACATTAAACAAACTGGGTCGCGTATAAATGCAAAACAAACACTGGAAAATTTAATATTTAAAGGGAGAAAAGAAGTTATAAAGAGATTAGATAAGAAGTAGGTAAAGTGAAGTCAAGTATAAAGTTAAAGTTTTAGTTAAGCCCCGTACGGGCTACCCCTAGTGGGGGTATGCCTGTTCTAAATTTAGTTAGTCAATTAAATTAAGTTAGTTAATAAAATGAAAAGTTAGTTTTTTATCCACCGGTCTCATGGTCCAAGAAGATAGTTCCATATGGTACATTTGCCCAGTGACGTAAAGTGGCCCTTTGTAATTCCAAAATATACGTCCTTTATTTTAGTACAAAAAATACTCTCCCAAATATCCCCTATGATATCGTGTAAGGAACTCGAAATATACAGATGTCAAAATTATCAGTTTTTGCAAATATCTCGTTTTCCTTACTTTTAATTGCATTTATATTTATAATAAAATTTGTAGAACACAAAATTCTTCATAAATTTGATTTCTAGCATTTTTTGTCAGACCAACGGATCCGATAATAGAAGGCGCAGAGTGTAAAGCACTTTACTGTATGTACATACCTTAGCACGCAATCAATTATGATTTTTAGTCTAATATGTCATCTTTTTACCTAGGTTTCTGATAAATATTACGATTGAATGCGTGCTAAGGTTTATACAGTACAGTAAAGTGTTTTACACTCTGCGCCCTCTGTTATCGGATCCGTTGGTACGACAAAAAATGCTTAGAATCAAATTTGTAAAGAATTGTGTATTCTACAACTTTTATAATAAATATAAATGCAATTAAAAGTAAAGAAACGAGATATTCGCAAAAACTGATATTTTTGACATTTGACCAGTCATATTTCGAGTTCTTTACACAATATCATAGGGAATTTTAGGAGAGTATTTTTTGTACCAAAGTAAAGGTATGTACAGATATTCAGCTTATTCCGTTAGAATTCGAGGTGAAAGTCTAAGTTAATTGGGGTATGTGTAAAAATTTGATATTAAGATACGGAAATTTAAGTAACCACCTTTTGACTATCATAACTTTAAAACTACTGCATCGATTCTTTTGGAATTTGTACCACTATTTCTTTAAATAATGTTTGAGGTAACGCTGGAAAGTTAATTCTAGTTTTTCAATATTTCTAATTTTATTAAAAACTAGCTATGAGTCCCGACTTCGCTCGGAAGTTGATATGAGACCCAAATAACCGTTGTTCTGAATGAAGTTCAAATACTCGACAACAGATGGCGCCACTACACTTAATTTCCAAGTTGAAGGGTTGAAAGAGTCCTTATATCTTTAAAAATACGCCCTTTAGGGTAAAACGGGAACTTTCTTGTTCGAGGGGGATAAAGGGCTATCACACTATATAAGTCCCTTTATCGTATCGGGACTCCTTTTCAAGTTTTATTGTCACGCACATTTTATCAACTTAGTTTTATTATTTATAATGATAAATAGGCTGATATTTTTTTAAATGCCTTTTTCACTTTAAAGTGCTCCCAAAAAGTGAAAAATTAAAATTTTAAAAACTCTTCCAGCGTTACCTGTGAAAAACGATAATCTAACAAACAAACTTAAATGGTTTAATTTTACATGATCTAGCACCGAAATATGATGTTCACCGCAACTTACGTTTTTTCGAGACGCTTCCGAATAAATGCTGCCATTGCCGTGTTAAAAAAAGAAATCAAAAATACACAATATTCTTCTAATAATATATTTTTTTATGTGCCATTAATTTTATTCAATAAATATTGACTGTTTCATGAAAACAAATCATAGAAATGTACCTTTTTAAGCACGAATTTACCCTCTTTCCCCTAAAAAAAAACGAATAATAACACACACGTTGCAAAATCTACATTTTAAATATACAAGTTGTAATTTTAATTTTAAAAGTTACAAAGTACAGTTATGTTCCTAAAAGAGACAGGTAACCTACCTTATTTTTTATTTTTTTTAATCTTTGGACAAACCACGAAGGCTAAAACCCCAAATACTAATGTACCGTGGTTGTCCTAAGCAAGGTAAGAGGGAGTTTGTTGACACGGGACTTAAATAATTGAAGATTTGGGGGAAGGAAAGACCTACGCTGGCAGAAGGTTCCACAATCTAGAAACTCTAGGGATAAAAGAACGAACAAAGTGGGAAGTTCAGGGCCTGTCCAGTTGGACCGTATAGGGATGCATACGCGCGGAACCACGAGTTTCTCTGTTGGAAACCGTGAGTGGAGGAACTATACTGGACAATTCTTCAGAGCAGAAGCCATGGATGTACCTATAAAAAGCGATAAATCCCCCACAGCCCGACGATGGGCAAGAAAGGGAAGCCTTTCTGTAAGTGAAGGATCATTAATGAGACGAGTAGCTCTTCTTTGAATAGAATCAAGAATGCTTAGGGTTGTGGGGGACGCCATGCCCCATGTATGAGAGATATTTTTTCACCAAACTGGCTTTTATGATTGATTTTTTTTGGAGTTTATTAAGTATCATGTTCTTAATAAACAAAAACATGGTGGCAACGTTTAACAAATTTTGACTTCGTCGGTAAAAAATGCCAGGTCAATTATCTGAAATTGAGAAGGGTCATCTGCAGAAGAGAAGAAAGATTATTTTTTACAGTTGTATTCATAAACAAGTCGTAGGATTAGAAAGAGAAATGCCTTTTCTTATTTTTATGTTAATCCGTCTTTTAAAACTGACTGTTTAAAGAAGGATAACACATGTCATAGGTTTATAAATATTTATGTTTTACCCATCTATTATTGATCTGTAATACCTCAGAAACGGAATATGTTATGGTAGCAATAATACCTGCTATCACACCTAGGGCATTATAAGCGGGTATTATGATAATGCCCGCTTATAATGCCCTAATGCGCTAATATGGAAATTTTATTGCTTATCCAATTTTATTTCTCTCACAATAAAGATCAAGTTTATACAAACATATGTATTAAAATAAAATCAATAACTTACCAGTTACTGAAAATATGCCATTAAAACGGTTTCGGTTATTTGAAGAATTGCGTTCGCATCTTTCCAAATACCAAATATGCCATACTCCCGATCATACTGTTGCCTTGATTTAACTGGCAAAAGATTTTCGGTCGCTTTTATGTCCTTTTTTCTTATATTTTGTGGAATTTCTTCCATTTTGAGCAAATTGTTAAATAAAAAATGCCAACTGACTAACTGATAGAAACATCAAAGTCAAACTTAACACCAGTCATTATCTACTTACGTATACAGTTACAGGTGCAACTTATTTTTATATTGCGAATAAATAATGTAATTAGTCATTAAAAAACTCTTTGCCCATCAGGTCGAAATCTCTTAACCAAGCATTGTATGCACCACGGGCTTTACTGGACTATAATGCCTATCAGGTCGAAATCTAGCCCTCGCTATTTCGACCTTCAGGGCATTATAGTCCTAGTAACGCCCTTGATACATAAATAGCTATTAAAGTTTTACCGTCGAGCGTGAATATAGATGTAAGTAAATAAATTTCAAATAAATACAAACTCTAAATAAATATTTATTTTTCTTTTATTCTGCAAACTACTTAAGCCATTTTAGTTATAAATAAATAACGTGGCATTTTTTACTGACAAATTTAAAGTTGTTACCCATATATTTGAAAAAACGAATGCATCCCAGTGATTTATTTTATTGAAAACCACAATATTTATAACCTTTAACAAACATTATTAAAAATAATTGATTTAACGCAAAAATAAGGTAGGTTACTTTTCTTTTTAATACTTGTACGACTCTTTTATGAATATAACTGTAAGAGTTTTTACTTATTTTAGTTTAATTTATTATCATCTAAATTTAAGCTTGACGCTACTGTTATATGTTTTTGAAAACCAATACCGCTGTGCGGTCGAGGGTTTTTATTAAATTATTGTACATTCAACTATTTTCCAAAAAATCTTACTCAAAATATTGTTGGGTAGTTTAATCGAATAAATTTATAGGTCTTGTAATATAATATATGATAAAACTCCTACCTGCTCTAATCTTAATACCAACATGATGGTATTTCAGCCGACAAAACGTAGTTAAGTTAAAATAAAAAAGATAAAAAGTTTTTTTATTTATATGCAAATTAAGGATTGAAGACTTACTTGTAATTTTTGTGAAATAGCCCTGTCGGATATCATCAAAAAAAATATTTCTCCCTATTTATGACATTTATTCAAAACCACTCGCTTAACGGATCCTGTTAGCTATAAATGTCATTTACAAAATTGCCAAGCAACAACCTTTAAAAAAATAAAAATATTTTGCAATCAAAAATTTTCTCTTTGACATTTTTTATACCGTCAAAAGTTAAGGGGCGATTTTCAATTAAAAGGAAATAAGAAAAAACTTAACTAAGTTTTGTCGCTAAAATACCATCATGTTGGTTTTATCAAGGTAAGAGTTTTGTCAGTGGAAAACAGGACAAAAAATATATCTTATTATACCAAGTATTATAAAAGTTATAAAAAAAAACGATTTTAAGCGGAGTCCTTTAAAAGCACATAAGTCTGCAAAAAGTGGCTTTGGGAAAACAAATGATAGGAACTTGTCATATTATTTTCATGTGTTCTATACAGACAGCTCCCGCTACTAGAAACATACACTGGTAACTGATGAATTTACTACTGTCTGCTTCGATACTAACCAGGTATTTGCAATGAGGGTCGAAATGCAAAAACAAAAGTTAAAAGGCGATTTTCAATTAGAAGAAAATAAGAAAAAAAATACTAAATTTTGTCGCTAAATACCATCATGTTGGTTTTATCAAGGAAAGAGTTTTGTCAGTGAAAAACAGGACATTTTGTCAGTGTTAAACACTTTAGTAACATAGTCTGAAAAAAGTTAAGGTAAAGTTTTTGGATGTATGAGGTTGCAAATTCAAATTTATTTGCATATAATTTGCATAATCTGCGCGATTTTAATGTTATTACACGTCAAATGAATTTACTCAAGTAAACTACAATCATAATAGACAAACATCTCATATTCCATAATACGGAGCGATAGTGCAACTCCTAATCCCGTAACCGCTACATGCTCGGTACGGGCATTACAAATGCAAATTAATTTCCTGCAAAGTTGGTATTTATAGACCGCACGGTCCCCTAAGTGTCCGGCCGGCAGGAGTCCTGCCCCTGCTCCTGAAAACTTGGATTACACAACTACTCCGAGGTCCTATTAAAGGCCCTCTATATTTCGGCGGGCAACTGTTTAATCCAATTTCTCTTGGTTTACAGCTCGTTCAGCTCTAACTTCGGCCCATAAACGTCTTCTTGGGTGGTCAAATGGTTTATAACACCTTAAATTTCGGTGGTCTGTTCCCAATTAGATCGGAGGGTCCTTGCGTTGGGTATTTTATTATATGTTGTTGAGTTAAAGGAAGTGAGATCTAATTGGACAAACATTTACTTAATTTTTTTCTTACTCAGTATTCCTACACCAGATTGTAAACTTTGGACGTATAGTAAAATATATTTCAATTAAAATATAATTTAAATAGAAAAAATTATTTAATTTTTAAAATTACCACCACATTTTTAAAGTTTATTAGAACTATACTACTAGGTAATTTTCTAGAAACCTGCGGCAACTCCGATTTTAACGAAATTTGGTATACGGGGGTTTTTGGGACGCTGATCACGAATCTGAAAGATTTTTTGGCGGAAACGTTTCGTTCTTGAGATATTCATCATCAAAGTTCAAATTTGAATTAAGCTTATTTTAACTATATTCCCCCTTTTTTTGCACACAATTCTTCATTTAAAGCTAAAGTGTCACACAATATTTGATTTTCACCTTCTAGAACCCCGTTTTTCTACGTTTTTACATTATTTTTGCATTAAATTCCGTGACTTTTCTTTGATCATGCGGCAACCATACATACACATAGGGCTTCATGGCACACTGGGATTGAAATGATTCAAAGTATAGCTATGCAATTTAATGTAAAATACGTAAAAAAACGGGGTTTTAAAAGGTGAAAATCAAATATTGTGTGCCACTTTAGCTTTAAATCAAGAATTATGTGCAAAAAGAAGGGGGAATATTGTAACAATAGGATTAGTTTAAAATTCAAGTTTGATGATGAATATCTCAAAACGAAACGTTTCCGCCAAAAAATATTTTAGATTCGTGATCAGCGCCTCAAAAACCCCGTATACCAAATTTCGTTAAAATCGGAGTTGCCGCAGGTTTCTAGAAAATTACCGAACTAAATTACATTGATATTTAAAAGTCAATTTATTTATATACAGTGTGTCCCAGGGTAGGTGTTACAAGAGAACAATTGGACCAAATATTTTAGAATTTTAAAACGAAATTTTGAGAAAACTGGTCGCATGGTCCAAAACTAATAAATACAAAATTATAATTTAATTAGTGTTATACAGGGCAAGTTATAACTAAAAATATAAAAAATGCCCAAGTACTAACTATTTTTCTTTTTAAAAAAGAACACAATAGTAAAAGTAATTGGAGAGATTTAAATTTTATGTCAAAATTTGAAGGTAAAGCATAAAAGTAAAACAAAATGTAAATGTCAGTTTTTACATTACGTGTTACAACTTAAATAATGGAAAAGAGGGATTTTTTTATTATGGTGTGGGCGATACTTGATTGCTTGGGTGAAATATTGTTAAATTTTCTGTAATATGTCGGTGGTAATTTTTTATCCTTCGTTGCGAAATTGAGTAAATCGTGGTAAGATATGCAAAATATAAAAAAAGGAACTTGTCATATTATTTCTGTTTTACCCATCTATTATTGATCTGTAATACCTTAGAAACGGAATATGTTATGGTAGCAATAATACCTGCTATCACACCTAGGGCATTATAAGCGGGCATTATGATAATGCCCGCTTATAATGCCCTAATGCGCTAATATGGAAATTTTATTGCTTATCCAATTTTATTTCTCTCACAATAAAGATCAAGTTTATACAAAAAATATTTTTCTTTAAACAATACTAAAAATTAAACTTTAGTTCCAAAATAAAAATTACAATATTGAAATGTCCCGGAAAATGTAGCTGATCCCATTAAAGAATGGTCGGTGTTTTTGTGATTGTAGCAGCGGTGATAGCACTAAAGCTATTTTGTATAGAAGAACAGTCCATTAAAGAATTTTCAATAGTCGATACGGAATTAACCTCGGAATTAACTGAATTGGCAATCATTTTGGCTACTTTGTTTTTGGATGAAATACTTTCTTCTATATATCCTTCAGCTACTGAAGAGCTTTTCCATTTCCCATGTTGTTTTAGCGTTTTAAACGAAGCACCTGCCTCAACAAGTAAAGTTGACGATGTGCGACGCAAACAGTGGCCGGTGTAAGCTTCTGCATTATTCAATTTTAAAAATTTTGCGATCAATGTTGGAACGCTTCCTATGGTATTTTTTCCAATGGGTTGTACTGTACATCGACCCTTTCTATAGGTAAGAAAGAATCTTCGTTCCTTTATTCCAGCTGGTCTTAATGTTGTGTACTTTTTAATTAAATTTAAAGCGCCTAAATCTTCTTTAATGATAGTAAAACTTTTTGAAGTTGAACTTTTAGTTTCTGGTACCTTTAACACCAAGACTGTTCCTCTATCTGCAATGTCCTCAATTCATCAATAGTCATTTTGACCAACTCATCTCGTCTTAAACCTCCAAAAACACCCATTACCAATATGACTTTGTGTACCAAGTAGATATCATCAGGAGCCTTCTTAATAAATTTTAATATTTGTTCTCCTTCCAAAACTTTAGACTTCTTCGGGACGTATCCTTTCGACTTAACTTTTAAAAAGATATGAGACGATGGTATTGCGAAATATCTATATTTTCATAGACCATCAACGTAGACCTTAGGGTGGAGTACTTGGTCCAGAGAGAGTTCGGACTGTATTTTTCCGACTAAAAATAATAAAGTTTGTTAAACATATGTATTAAAATAAAATCAATAACTAACCAGTTCCTGAAAATATGCCATTAAAACGGTTTCGGTTATTTGAAGAACTGCGTTCGCATCTTTCCAAATACCAAATATGCCATACTCCCGATCATACTGTTGCCTTGATTTAACTGGCAAAAGATTTTCGGTCACTTTTATGGCCTTTTTCTTAAATTTTGTGGAGTTTCTTCCATTTTGAGCAAATCGTTAAATAAAAAATGCCAACTGACTAAGTGATAGAAACATCAAAGTCAAACTTAACACCAGTCATTATCTACTTACGTATACAGATACAGGTGCAACTTATTTTTATATTGCGAATAAATAATGTAATTAGTCATTGAAAAACTCTTTTTGGGTAAAACATAAAGCATTGTATGCACCACGGGCTTTACTGGACTATATTGCCCATCAGGTCGACCTTCAGGGCATTATAGTCCTAGTAACGCCCTTGATACATAAATAGCTATTTCATGTGTTCCATATAAATCATCCGAAAGATTGTACACATATTCTGAGACACCCTGTAGAAGATTTAATTTTTAAAAAACGCTTATTAACTTTCTACGTTCAAGATTTATAGCGTGATTTTTAACAGTGACCTATAAAATAAAATAAAAATATTTGAATGACCGTTCGCGGTCAAATGAACTCTGTTTACTTTGCCCAAGACGAAAATCCTGCCATGCATGTAATCCTGCCGGCGCGGCATACTGGTTCATTTTCCGGAAGACCGAACACTTGGGACCAGCTGGTTTGAGAATCTATAGAAGAGATAGCAGAGAAAATGTTTAGCTTTTAGAAAATTCATGTTTGTATATGGCATGCTTTGCGGTCAAAGATAAAAGAAGGGACATGGCAAAATTAGGCCTGCAGTGATTTTTTCACAACAATTTTAATATGGTTTTGACAGCAATAAATAATAGTTTTAAAACTAAAAACACGCTTTTATATGCAACCGAACTAAAAATTAGAAAATAAAGTTTTCATTACAAAGAGTTTGTATTACAGTAATAAAAGGTCAAACAATGAATCATAATTATTATATACCTCAAAATAGAATTATAATAAAATTTAAGATAATAACAGGATAATTCACTTCAGAGTAAAAAGCGTGGGGTGCATTTTACTATTTTTTCATAATTTTTCCCTCATAGATATTTACAAATGAAATAATTATAACATTTAATATATTAAGCACTCCACGCTTTTATTCTGAAGTGAATTATTCTGTTATTATCTTAAATTTTATTATAATTCTATTTTAAGGTATATAATTATGATTTATTGTTTGACCTTTTATTACTGTAATACAAACTCTTTGTAATGAAAAATTATTTTCTAATTTTTAGTTCGGTTGCATATAACAGCGTGTTTTATTTTTAAATTCTTATTTATTTTTCATTTTTTAGTTCGATATATCAATTAGTTTTCTGCGGACATGTGATATTGAAATGTTTCACGAACTATTTCGTAATCTAATCATTTCATTTAAAGCTTTACTGTTGCATGGAGTTTCAGAACGCAACTACTCCGAACAAGTTTCTGTCAGCCTTATGCTAAGAGTACGTCCGAAACAGCATGCATGCGCAGATCGCGCACTAGCTCTTTCTCTGTTACTCTCCTACAGAAAATCTATAATGGAATTTATTTATCCTGGCAATCCTAATCAGGATAACGGGATACTGTTTGCAGATTATTGCATTGTCATGGGTCCTTGATACGTGTGCAAAGTTTCAAAGAAATCGAATCGCTGGAAGTTGGTGCAAATTAAGCTAAAAGATTCAGCTCAAGCTAATAAAAGCGTGTTAAAAATAATAGTTTAAAAAAAACTAAAAAACACGCTTTTATATGCAACCGAACTAAAAATTAGAAAATAATTTTTCATTACAAAGAGTTTGTCACTTCAGAGTAAAAGCGTGGGGTGCATTTTACTATTTTTTTCATAACTTTTCCCTCATAGATATTTGCAAATAGAATAATTATAACATTTAATATATTAAGCACCCCACGCTTTTATTCTGAAGTGACAAACTCTATGTAATGAAAAATTATTTTCTAATTTTTAGTTCGGTTGCATATAAAAGCGTGTTTTTTTAGTTTTTTTAAACTATTATTTATTTTTCATTTTTAGTTCGATATATCAATTAGTGTTTTAAAAATAAATGCTCCAGTTTATTCACTAAAAAATCCTTTACCATTTTGTCAAGAGTAGTATTAGGACACAGAGGATCTGTAAAGGAATTTATTTATCCTGGCGGTCCTAATCAGGATAACGGGATACTGTTTTTAAATTATTGCATTGTCATCGGTCCTTGATACGTGTGCAAAGTTTCAAAGAAATTGAATCGCTGGGAGTTAGTGAAAATTAGGCTCAAAGATTCCGTTACATAGATAGATAGATAGATACAACCCAAGCTAATAAAAGCGTGTTAAAAATAGGCCTTTATACACTCATGGATAAAAATTTCACATATGCTCGATTGTCTCCATAGGCTTTCATACCAAAAGTGCTTTAATTAAAATGTCCATATCTTAATTTTTAAAGGGGCTATTAAAACAAAATTGAAAAAAGCAAAGCAGTAACTTTCGCGTAACCGTTGTTATTTATTATCAGTACATTCTACAGGGTGAGTAAAAGTTTTTGGCAAAAATAAATAATTTTTAATCTTTCTGTGTGATGTGCTGTTAAAAGGCAGTCAATCTTATATGCGAATTAATTATACCCCTATTTATTTTTGATGTTATTACATTATCATCACAAATTTGATTTTTTTAACAGTACATCAAACAAAGAGGTTAAAAATTACATTTTTTCCAAAAACTTTTAATCATTCCGTAAGATGTATTGTTTACAGTAAATAACAACGATTGCGCCACAGTTATAACCTTTCTTTAACAAGTTTTTTTAAATTCTTTTAATAACCTAATTATTGAAAAATATATAGTCATCTCAATTAAAGTTTTTTTATGTTGAAGCTTATGGAAAAAATCGAGCTTTTTTATCTTTTTGACATCCCACGAAGGCATATGCCTAAATACCAGAGTACCGTGGGTGTCGGGTTATTAGATGTTTAACCCATCGTTCCCCCTGTTCCGTCAACGTTGTCCAAGCACTAAAACATGCAGTTATGCATTTCACACTACCTTTTCTTTAGACAACGCGGTAGTGCCACCACGGTCGTTATTTTTAAATAACTACTACCCAAGGTTAGTTTATATTTATAATGTTGCGACATATCCTCAACTTTTAGGCTGTTCGAGGTCGGGAGACACAAGGAAGGGCACTCCACGGAGAAAAGTTGGCAAGACTGGGTAAAATCAAAGCTGATTATCAATCCAGTGGCGTCTAGAATTTGCGCATTTTATTTTGCATTGTTTTGGAAGTGATATTTGTTAAAAGATGTAATTCCAAATGTTTTTTATTTAAAGTAAACGGAATTTACAACTTAACAATAATTAAAAACTGTTGTGTAAACGGTTGTTCTACTAATAGAATAAACTGTATATCTCCGGCACTGAACAACATGGCCGAAAAATGGGAGATGTGACGTCATAACACGTCAAAGCAATATGGCCGAATGTCGTGACCTTATATAGACCGACTTTGCTACTACCTAAATATGTCTCCCCGCTGGGAATCGAACCGGTAACCTCTGGCTTCGAATATCAAAGCTCTGTCCACTGCGCCACGGGGGAGGCATGCGATCTTTTGTCCATTAGTGTATAAATAGGGCATTTTTCTGCTGTTAAAAAAATATTATAAAAAAGAAAAAAACATGTTTTTATTGACAAAAATCCTTTGTTTACAAAGTAACAAGAATTGCCAAGCTACTACCAACTCTCTCTTTCAAAGACGAAATTTTTCTGCTATTTTATATAGGGTTTAATACGCTAAAAATGTTTTTAAAAATGCTTCATTGGGCTAAGATTTCATAAGAAACATAAAAAGAAAAAACATAGGGATAAAGAAAAGAAAGAGATCTGTACCTCTTTCAAAAGTCGTATTCTGTAATATTTTTTTGTTTCTGTTCACTAAACAAGATAAATTGTTTTTAAAATATTAGGGCTTAGGTGGTTCAAAAATTTATGAAATAAATAGCAAAGAAAATGTTTACCTTTTAAAAAATTTATGTTTAACAAATTAAAATTTAGGCCTGCAGTAATTTTCTAACAAACATTTTAGTTTGTTTGTAGCAGTAAAAATAAGCGCTTATGTACAAACATAGAAGCCTGCTTTTACCGTTATAAGAAGTTGTATAAATAAAAAATAACAAGAGTTCACGTGGTCTTACTTTGTCGACGACACATTTTATTAACGATACCACTAGCTTACAGCCTATTTGCAACTGCAAAAAAATTTTAGTTTAATCGAAAACGACATATTTATTTCAATTCTTTGCCTGCGTCGTGACGTCAGAACTAAATGCGCGAATTTAAATGGTCATATCTCTTTTAATAATTAAAATATTAAGACAATTAAAAAAAAGAAACGTAAAAGAAAGGTGAAGCTTTAACTTTGGCGTAACCGTCGTTATTTACTGTTAACAATATCTACATCTTACAGGGTGATTAAAAGTTTAAAAAAAAATAATAGTTTTTCACCTTTCTGTATGATGTACTGCTAAATGAGAGTAATTAAATTTGTAATAATTAAACATTAGAAATAAGTAGGTAGATAATTTACTTGCAAATCTGATTACTGCCTTTCAACAGCACAACAAACAGGGCGATTAAAAATGATTTATTTTTTCCAAAAATTTTTAATCGCTCTGTAGAATGTATTGTTAACAGTAAATAACAACCGTTGCGCCAAAGATATAGATTCACCTTTCTTTAACATTTTTATTTTTAATTGTCTCGATAACTTAATTATTAAAAGAGATATGACCATTTTTAAATTAAAGCTTTTTTGTATTGAAGCTTATGAAGAAAATCCAGCATATGCGATATTTTCGGCGGAGTGTGTAGTATTTTCTGCATGTTTATGAAAAAATATTTTTAGCGTCCTGGCAAAATCATAAGGCAATGGCGTTACAGTCAATATCATGATAAAACATGGACAATTCCAATTTAAATAAAATTTTACCAAAATAAAATGAAGACAAGACGACGAAAGCTCAATGTTCTCAAATCGACATGTTAAGACATTTTATAGAGCGTGTTGTTTTCGATTTTCCGTCGAAACTGACTCCGAACTGACCAGCATTTGCGATTTATCAACGACCAGAAATTTTAGTATCCAATAATGGCAAATTGCTCAATAAAATCCATATGTGAACAACGGAGGGTGAAAAATGGACGCTCTTAACTGTAGATTTATTTTGGGTGCGTAGAGAGGTCATTGAGGACCGTCAATAAATATTCACAGAGAATTTGGAAAGCTGTATTAGGAAGACCATTTTCCAGTAGCGGCTCCAAGGCGTCGCCTTCCCTGGAAGAATCATAAACGTACATATATGCATATTATAATTTTTTATACAGGATATTTCTTAAGTAAGGCATAAAAACTTATATAAAAATATTTAGAGAGCGAATATCTTAAAAACCACTGATTTTTTACTAAGGTAATCCTATGTTTTTTTATGGCTATGATTTGTTTTACCAGGTATTCTAATATCATTATCAACTTCCTGGTACAGCCTGTATTTGGCGTGAATCTCATGTCTCACTTATTGGATTAAAAGAATCAAAACTTCTATCTACACTCCTGTACAAATTTCTTATTAACGGAATAAAAGCACATGTGTCGAAGGTACAGTTATATTCATAAGAAAAGACGTACAAGGATTAAAAAAATTGGCAAGCTTATTTTTATGTAAAACTGGCATCTAAAACTGACTGTGTTTTTTTATCTTTGGACAAACCACGAAGACTTAAAGCCTAAATACTAACGTACCGTGGGTGTCTTAAGCAAGGTAAGAGGAAGTTTGTTGACACGGGACTTAAAAACTTGAAGATTTGGGGGAAGGGAAAGACCTGCGGAGACAGCAGGTTCCACAATCTAGAAACTCTAGGAATAAAAGAACGAACAAAGTGGAGAAGTTCGGGGCCTGTCCAGTTGGACCGTATAGGGATGCATACGCGCGGAACCACGAGTTTCTCTGTTAGGAACCGTGAGTGGAGGAACTATACTGGACAATTCTTCAGAGCAGAAGCCATGGAAGTACCTATAAAAAAGCGATAAATCCCCTACAGCTCGACGATGGGCAAAAGAGGGAAGCCTTTCCGTAAGTGAAGGATCATTAATGAGACGAATAGCTCTTCTCTGAATAGAATCAAGAATGCTTGGGGTTGTAGGGGACGCCATGCCCCAGATATGGGAACTGTTTAAAAAGGATTGCGATGGTATTTATTTTGAAATCAAAAACTCGAGACCGCAAAGTATTGTTCATGAAACTACTTGCCAAATCAATCTAACAAAAAAATATTTATTACGTGTTAAGTGTGGAAAATGACTATAATTTCACACGAGTGGGAATATTGTAGCACGAGGCGTCAGCCGAGTGCGACAAACCCACGAGTGTAAGAAAGTCATTTTCACACGAGTACTGTACACTATTTTTCCTACGACCACAAATTATTCACCAAAAAAATTGTCTTTACAGAAAAAATAAAAAAACAATTGAGAACTTTGCAACACTAGGGTGATTTTTACTTTGTAACACTAGTGTGATATGTACTTCTCCTCACTGCTACCTAGAAGCATTATATAACTTTTATTATTTTGAAATTTAAAAGACTCTCACTTAATAAAAATTGTATGGTTTGGTTAGGTAATAACGGTAATAGTTTTTTAAAACTTTTTTAAAAATTATTGATACTTACACATTATAGGCTCTCTTCTAAATAAAACGTAAGTGGCGCATATCCAAAATATTCCGTTTTTTAAAAATATCAGTAAACAAACTTACGGGACCGGGGAGTGAAAAGGGGTGCTGGGTGGGATAAAATTGATAAAACAAGTTAATGAAACTGAACATCACATGTAAAATTAAGTAAAAATTATATTTGTTCCTTATATTTTTGAGAAAAAATGTAAAAAATATGAAAATTGTAAATGCATAACCTGAACTCCTAAAAGTAAGAAAAAAAACGACTACTAAACGTCAGTTATACCATGCAAAATATGGAAAGCATTTGGCAACGTCGGAAGGGTCTGATTCTATTTATGAATGGATAAAAGAAAGTGGATTGGAAGTGTGTATTAGCCTCAGGTTTATTTAAGGAATAAAAAAAAGATTTAACTAGTTGTTTGAGTACACAAAGACAGAGAGAAATGAATTTGATCTGTAAGAGTTTTTTCTCTGGTTAGTTCGCTTTAGGTCGGACGAACAAGCGGCAAGGCTGCCTCTATAAAGGGCGTGTTCAAACGTAGGAGGGAGATTTTAAATTTGATCTACTTACCTGACAACACTGTGCCACTGAGCGAGCAGTCAGTGAAAGTTGCTTTTTGTGGTAATGTCTATTTTTGTTTATGTTTTTATTATTTCGGAAATTTTATTATTACTCTTTTTAATATTAGAAGAATGCTTATACTGTGTAGTTACTTTAATAAGATGATTTTCGCTAATTTGTGTTCTACTGTTTAAGGTCACTACAATAAATATGTCACTTGCAAAACCAATAGCAGTTTTTAGAATGACATCATAATATATATCACACGAGTGTTGTAAAGTACTTTGCAACACTAGTGTGAATTAACCATTTTCTATGCATGAAACCAGTGTGCTATTTGCTATTTTCACAAGTGGTCGTAGGAAAATCAAATTAAAAACCACTCTTTTTAAAAGGAATTTAAAAACAAAGATCTATTTAAAACCAATTGCAACCCGCCTACCCCCTTTAAATCCGACCCTGGTAACAGTTCCTATACCATATAGGCCATAAATTATTACATAGCTTTATATTACATAAAAATGTAGCAAATTTCAATTGAAATAAAATAAGGCCTGAGTAAACGCTCTTATTGCAACATAGTAATACAGTTCGTATATCGTTTTGTTTAACGATTTTTCCAGGTACCAACTGGCCACTGAAAGTTTTAGTGTTCAGTAGTGGCAAAGTGCTGTATTAAATTCAAATGTAAATAGTCAAACATAAAACATTGATACTCTTATAAAGTATATCATACATAGTAAATTAAGCTTTAAAAAGTTTATACAGAATGACCGAAATTGCAACAGTCTTTTTATGGTGGTCTTTTGGTAGGGTAGGGTGGGGCTAGTTGAGCTATTTTTCACTTAATCGGTTATAGCTCGTCAAAAATAAGTCTTAATGGCTTATAATGCATACTGATGGATTAGCAATTTATTCCTTGTTAATAGTGTCCATAGTAATTTCTTTTTAATAGGTCGAATTTAGGAGTTATATTTGTTTTAATGTAGATAGTCAAGTATGCCCAACGTACCCCATAGGTGGGGTAAGTTGAGCAAGGGTATGGGGCTAGTGGAGCACTTAGAAAGTATAGTCAAATCATGGCGTGAATGTTAGATACGTTCACAATAAAAATACATTTTGACAATTTGCTTTTTATATTTATAATCTTATAGTGACAAAACAACAAGTCTTATTAATAAGACAGCAACGTACCTAGCTTAGCTTAACTATTGGATTTAATATCTATGAATTCACTATCGTTTTTTAAACTATTTAAGCAGTTTTATTTTGCATCTCTTGTAATGCCTTCTGTATCTGTTAAAATTGCAGCTTTTTTGGACCAGCCTTTGGGTATGGTCGAACTATTTCCAGAGAAAATTTATAAGTTGGATAGGTCAGCTCGTTTTCTTTGTTGCTTGTATAAGGTTCGGGTTGTAGCCTCTTTTAAATGTTAAGAAGACTTTAGTAGTTTTACTGTTATAAGTCCTCCTCCTAAATAATAATAAAACAAATATTTTATACTTAAAACCGTGGGGTTAGTTGGGCAACTGTAGCTCAACTAACCCCAACCTGAAATTTTAAAGGAAAAGTGAATTTATTAAAAGACCGGTTAGAATTGTATCCAAAATCTTTATACATATTAAAACTGCAATAAATTTACTTAAGATTAACACTTACTTGATTGAGAACGGAATACATTTAACTATCACAGATAAATTTTTCCGGCTTGCAATTATTTTACTTTTTATCACAAAATAAACAATGCGCAAGGACACTTTTCTCAATCGGCGCGTCACCACTAGTGGTCGCACAATGAGTTTCCTTGCGCAACCCCTTCTTTACGCTATTTGAGTCTTTCGCGTGCGGTCGATAGTTTTTGAGATATTTTGATTGCCCAACTTACCTCTATGCTTAACTAGCCCTGCCCTACCCTATTTAAATAGCACGAAAAAGTAATTTTAATATTAGCAGTAATAATTTAAAATGTGCTAATCATTTTTGGTAATAAGACAAAACTAAACAAACTTTTTACAATTTGTAGAGCTACGACACGGCAATTTTTATTTGTTACAATATTTGAAGATACGACATACTTATAGTAAATAAATAAAAGTAATATTTTTATATTTTTGTTTCAGAATGAAAGTGGAGTATCCAACTGGAGATGGACAAGCCATACTAAAAATCGAAGATGTCCAAATAGAAGATGAAGCTATCTATAAATGTGAGATAACTTACATAGAAGTAAAAGAAAGCTGTCATGAAGTAGTTCAAATCGTCAACCTTACAACTCTAGGTAAGTTCTGAGTTTTTGATAGTATAGAAAAATATATATATTAAGCAATTAAAAAATTCTTGTAGAATGGCTTTAGTTGAGAATAAGCCAGAAGTTATTTAATGTTATTAATAGTTCCTTAACGAAATTTATACCGAAAAAAATATTGGTTACTGATTCTGCTGTCTATTCGCATAAAAAAACCACAATATTTGATGTAGCTAATGGAAAACTTTTAAATCACCCCTAAAAAGTCTTGACAAAAAGATTTCTATGATTATTACTGATTAACGAGCTATAAGGAATCTGTCGCTTTTTTGTGGGTGTCTTATTTTTTTCTTCTTCAAATTATCCATTATTAGGTGGTGAACACGAGGTATTTCTCAAATGGCGGGAAATAGATGGGCTTGCCATGGGAACTGTCAGTAGTGAAAGTGAAGGTTATACGTAACACCAGTAGTAGATCTTGGTTTGACAGCCGACAATTTATGCATTGCATCGATTGTTGAATTATTTGTTTTATTCTTGGAATTTATGGGAGCTACGAGCTCGATTATCCAGATTTTCCGCCGACGAAGCCCTGGAAAGGATAGCCCGGAAGGAAGAGAGTGGTGGATTGGACCTGAAGGGACCAAAACCAAGAAAAAAATAGAAAGAGAGAGAGGTTTATTTAAACTTTTTTTTAAATCACTCAGAGATTTGCATCCTTAGAGATCAGGTCTTATTTTAAGACATCTTGTATATTTACCTGTTTTGTTTAACCTTAACCGCCAAAAATAATTCTAAAGTCTCAACCCTAAAAAAGATCCCGAAAGACGTACGTAACTTTTCGCTGGGAAAATCAAAAACTTTTGACAGGCGCTTGATTTCTTACCGGTAACGGAACGGAACGAGATTCCTTTAAAATAGACCTTCTTTGCGTTAGTTTACGACGTACTCTTCCGTTAGTTGTTGATTTGTTGAATATTTACCCATTTTGTTTAACCTTAACCGCCAAAAATAACTCTAAAGTCTCAACCCTAAAAGAGATCCCGAAAGACGTACGTAACTTTTCGCTGGGAAAATCAAAAACTTTTGACAGGCGCCTGATTTCTTACCGGTAACGGAACGGAACGGAAATCCTTTAAAATAGACCTTCTTTGCGCTAGTTTACGACGTACTCTTCCGTTATTTGTAGATTTGTTGAGGGTATAATAAGTTACATAATTGTCAAAAGTTGGAAAACGTATTGTGACGTACTCTTCCGTTATTTGTAGATTTGTTGAATATTTACCCATTTTGTTTAACCTTAACCGCCAAAAATAACTCTAAAGTCTCAACCCTAAAAGAGATCCCGAAAGACGTACGTAACTTTTCGCTGGGAAAATCAAAAACTTTTGACAGGCGCCTGATTTCTTACCGGTAACGGAACGGATCGGGAATCCTTTAAAATAGACCTTCTTTGCGCTAGTTTACGACGTACTCTTCCGTTATTTGTAGATTTGTTGAGGGTATAATAAGTTACATAATTGTCAAAAGTTGGAAAACGTATTGTGACGTACTCTTCCATTATTTGTAGATTTGTTGAATATTTACCCATTTTGTTTAACCTTAACCGCCAAAAATAACTCTAAAGTCTTAACCCTAAAAGAGATTTCGAAAGACGTACGTAACTTTTCGCTGGGAAAATCAAAAACTTTTGACAGACGCTTGATTTCTTACCGGTAACGGAACGAAACGTGAATCCTTTAAAATAGACCTTCTTTGCGTTAGTTTACGACGTACTCTTCCGTTATTTGTAGATTTGTTGAGAATATAATAAGTTACATAACTGTCAAAAGTTGGGAAACGTATTGTGACGTACATATTTTGAAATACATTATAGGGCCACTTTACGTCACTGAGGCAAATGTACCATATGGAACTATCTTCTGGAACCATTAGACCGGTGGACAAAAACTAACTTTGCATTTTTTTAAACCAACTTAACTTATTTGACTAACTAAATTTAGTACGGGTATACCCCCACTAGGGGTAGCCCGTACGGGGCTTAACTAAAACTTTAACTTTATACTTGACTTCACTTTACCTACTTCTTATTTAACCTCTTTCTAATCTTTTTCTTCCTCTTTAAATATTAAATTTTCCAGTGTTTGTTTTGCATTTCTACGCGACCCAGTTTGTTCAATGTTTTCATTTTATTATTATAAGAGTAACCTAGAAAATTGTTTAATTTATACTTTTAAAACCTTGACAACTCACGTATATCTTTATTTAGCAAAATTCCCATAGTTAAGTAACCTAATTAAAATGTATACTTATTTTAAAATTCCCAAAATGTATACTTTTTATACTAGGTATTTTTATTTTAAGACATCTTGTATATTTACCCATTTTGTTTAGCCTTAACCGCCAAATATAACTCTAAAGTCTCAACCCTAAAAGAGATCCCGAAAGACGTATGTAACTTTTCGCTGGGAAAATCAAAAACTTTTGACAGGCGCTTGATTTCTTACCGGTAACGGAACGGAACGGGAATCCTTTAAAATAGACCTTCTTTGCGCTAGTTTACGACGTACTCTTCCGTTATTTGTAGATTTGTTGAATATTTACCCATTTTGTTTAACGTTAACCGCCAAAACTAACTCTAAAGTCTCAACCCCTAAAAGAGATCCCGAGAGACGTACGTAACTTTTCGCTGGGAAAATTAAAAACTTTTGACAGGCGCTTGATTTCTTACCGTAACAGAACGGAACGGGAATCCTTTAAAATAGACCTTTTTGCGCTAATTTACGACGTACTCTTCCGTTATTTGTAGATTTGTTGAATATTTACCCATTTTGTTTAACGTTAACCGCCAAAACTAACTCTAAAGTCTCAACCCCTAAAAGAGATTCCGAAAGACGTACGTAACTTTTCGCTGGGAAAATTAAAAACTTTTGACAGGCGCTTGATTTCTTACCGGTAACAGAACGGAACGGGAATCCTTTAAAATAGACCTTCTTTGCGCTAATTTACGACGTACTTTTCCGTTATTTGTAGATTTGTTGAATATTTTCCCATTTTGTTTAACCTTAACCGCCAAAAATAATTCTAAAGTCTCAATTCTAAAAGAGATCCCGAAAGACGTACGTAATTTTTCGCTGGGAAAATCAAAAACTTTTGACAGACGCTTGATTTCTTACCGGTAACGGAACGGAACGGGGAATCCTTTAAAATAGACCTTCTTTGCGCTAGTTTACGACGTACTCTTCCGTTATTTGTAGATTTGTTGAGGGTATAATAAGTTACATAACTGTCAAAAGTTGGGAAACGTATGATCTGGAGATGCTCCATTCGATATAATAAACAGATCGTGAAAGTTGAATAACTGCAGTAAAGTTTCTAGACTTTTTAATCTTTATTGTTGGCGTTTGGTAAATTGATATGAGTTGTTTTGTTGAGTTTTATACTTAAAAGTTTTTAACGAATTTCATAAAGGTTTTTGTTTTACTTTAAGATATAAATTACAGGGTTACTTATTATACAGGGTGTAGCACCGGGAACTGCTGCGATCAGTTTCTCGGAAAGTTAATGTCAACTTTCTTATTTTAATAGAAGACCATATATATTTTTTTCTTTAATTCTTCGTAAAATTTTAAACATAATTTAGGTATAGTGTTCTATACCCCAGCCCATCCGTTTTTAGACTAACATTAAATTTTATGTTAAAAATGACACTTGCCAGCCATTACATTACTATCATTTTTTCTAAAGGAAAGCGTTTAATATGAGTTGGGATCAGGTTTTCGTAACGAAAAAACTTTTTAGTAGACTGTATTGATATTTTCACAATTTATAAAGACAGAGTGGTCAAAAATAATTGTTTAAAATTATAACGACAAAAACCATAAAAGTTATTTCTTTTAATGGAATCAATCCATTTTTACCCTATCCTATTAAGCATCAAAAACAGAGGTGTGTTTGTATAAGGGTTTCTGTTCCAAAAATAGTTATTTAAATATCAGAAATTTAGTATTTATCTATTTTAACAATGCTTTTAAGTACGGCTTAGTTTGGTTTCTAGTTGGCTCTGACCACAAAATAAGGCGTTAAAGTTAACTACACCGTACCTAGGTATCTGCAATTAAAAGCATTGTTAGAATAGATAAAAATTAAATCGTTAATAT
>JACEGR010005821.1:0-68232 GCA_014170235.1 Listronotus bonariensis
TCAATACAGATTTTTGCACATTTGATAACTTTTCTCATCCGGTACGATTTATATACTTGATCCTTTTTTAATGTTACTCGCTTTACTTCACCCTGGTTCGGCAACTATTTTAAAAATCTTCCAATTGTAAGAAAACTCTTTTTGTTTTCTTAGCGTACGCCCTTGTTTTAAATCTGTGCCACGATCGATCAAAAGTATGAATGAGTAATGAGAATACAGAAATTTCGTTTAACGAGGGTTTTGTTTTATCATTAAAGGTGAGAAATTGTGGATGTCAGGTAAATTCATTTGCATGATTAATGGATTTTTCAAAAAGGTTATTGTGTGTTATGTTCCGTAACTTTTGTTTCAAATGCTTCCAAGCTGGGTTTGCTGTACTAATAATATAATATTTCCCTAATTAATAAAACAATTTATTAGGTGCTTCCTTCTTTTTGTTATTTCAATTATGTAAGGTTTTACTGAATAATAAATATTATTTTTGTAGTCCAGGGTGGCGCCTTTTTGTTGATGAGATAAAACGAATCTAATTGCGCAATCTTGATTTTAGTTTTTGAAACAAATTGAATGGTAAAGCCTTGTTTTCACGGTGATAATACTCTTGTGAAAGTGGTCTCATGATAGTAGCCCCGATAGTCCTATTATGAAATTGAGGTGTCTACATGCATAAGGACTATCACGGTAGTAACCAATATATAATTATTATTATTATTAATGTAAAAAGTCCTGATAAGGGCAGCAGAATTTCTTTAGCATGTTTTCTCTTTTTTCTGTTTTTAAAGTCGCAAAAACTTTTTTCCATAAACATGAAAACCGTCCTTATTCTCCCAAAAACATGTAATATGTCAAAGTGCCTACGGCTCATTCTAACTTTTTTGCAGCTTTTACAATTTTTGTAATAAATTTATTGTAAAAATCACGTACAACCTGCAATTCGTAAACAAACGACATCTTTTATCATAAAAGTTACTCCGAACTATCTAGGTAAGCGAGAAAGTGCGAAAGTACTATCACGACAGCACAATAGCTACTATCGGGATATTTACATGCTGATAATTCACGATAGTTTATGTGATCAGTCATTATCATTGATAGCAACTATCACGAAAAGTATCACCGTAAAAACAAGGCTTAAGAGTAAATCATAATTAACTTGATTCGTTTTGAAAATACATAGTACTTTTAAAATTTATCAATTTGGCCACGCACAGGTAACTCGCCTGATATTGAAAAATTAAATGAAAATGTTTAAGGGATTTTTATGTAGAATTCAGTGACATACCTTTATTTTTTTAATTGACTTTATTTTAAAGTTACAGCACAATGTTTGATTTTTTTAAGGTATTTTTAAAACATCCTGTATATTTTATAACCAATAGAAAGATCTTTTTAAAAGCCGTAAAAAAATCCACATTTAATAGTTATTTTTGTACCAAGGGCGTAAAATAGCACTCTTACGCCCACGGTTGAAAGTTGTTGCACGAGCTCGGCGAGGGCAACAATCAGCTGTGGGCCTAAAAGTGCTTTATGCAAGAGGTGCAAACAATATTTTTGTACGACTGAAATTAATGTACAAGCATTCTCTGTAGTTAGGTGAAAATTTCCCAGCTTTTAATACTTCAAATTGTAATCAGTAGACTTTTATAATATGTTTAATTAAATAAATTGTTGTTTTACCAAAAAAAAAAAATAGGGTAATATTTAATTTAATTATTGTTTTATATATGTTATATGTATAAAGGCGGGCATTTTTGATACTTTTTGCCCTAGGGAGTAAAAGTGATATTTTATGCCCATATTTATAAATAAGGGCGTTTTTGATACTTTTTGCCCCAGGGCGTAAAATTGTATTTTACACCCGGTTGTACAAAAATATTTTATTTGTCATGGTTTCGGAAATATAGTTATCGTCAGGAAATCGATAACAAAATGGCATTATTAAAATAAAACACCCTGTATATTTTATTACTACGAGAAAGACATTAACACTTTACTACAATAAAAATGATATTCCCAACCACCATTTTTTTAAAGATTTATATGGTCATATTTCCAAAACAATAAAAAATAAATATATCAAATAAGGTATTTTGTTAAACGTCTTTAAAATATCTTTGCAATGGTAATATAATATACAGGGTGTTTCTTTAAAAAATTCTAATGATGACCATACTTCCGAAACTATTAAAAAATAATCATAGTATTTCTTATAGCTTTTAAGGATACCTTTCAAGTAATGATAAAATATACAGGTTGTTCCATTAAAAAAATACCAAATTTTGTCTTAAAACTCTAAAATAAAAGTAAATGGAAAAAGTAGGAAAGTTAAACTTTTCCCCTTGCATAACTTCCTTCATCTTTACTATTATGCGTGTTGCAACTGCCTGGCCAAATTGAATTTAGTTAGCCATAATTTACTTTCACCACTAAATTTGTTTTTAAAATCTAAATCGAGCTTGTAAAAACAAATGTGTTCCATATATTTTAGTTTTTTCCATGTTTTTGCCATACAATGCTAGGTCAACGAAAAGGCGCCACCCTGTACATTAGATCATTTCTAATTTTAGCATGTTTATTATATCTACAGATGCTTAACTGTAACATTTGTCTATCACTTCCGGTTAAACCGAAAGTAGCAATAATATTTTAATGGAATACACATAACGTATTCATAACCAAACATTTTTGTTTGAAAGAAAATGGCACCTTATCGAAAGTGTAACAAAAAATATTTTTCTACATAACTTAATAAAAAAAATATCAAGCCCTGTGGTAAATACACCTCTGGAAAAAAAACCGGACAAATAAAATGTTTTCAAAATTCAATCTTATAGTTATTTTCCTAACAAGTGCGGAAAGTATCATTTTTCGGTGCGAGTGCGGAAAAAATACTTTCCGCAAACGTTAGGAACAATATTTTTCTACTAGCGTAGGATAAAATACTTTCCGCAAGTGTTAGGAACAACATTTTTTCTACTAGCTTAGGAAAATAAATAAAACAGTTCGTCTATAAAAATACCTTTTTGTAATATATGAGTAATAATATGAGTAATAATATATGTATTTTGTATTTTTTATTACATATTAAGAAAAAAACTAAATCTAAATCTTATCACTATTTATATTAATTATAAAGGAGCAGTTGTTGGCATTTTGTAAATTTATAGCAGATGACAAAACCTTGGGTATGGTGGTCGTAGACCCAGTATTGCCACTTTCTACCTCTGCATTACCTGGATTTCTTTGTATCTCGGTTTGAATAGAATATATTTCAGATTGGGAGGCGGATGCTGATGTCGTAAATGTTGTTGGGTCTTTCTGATTTAAGATTTTGTTTGATATTCTGGTTCGTTCTTTGCGGACTCCTCGATATAACCTTCGGCAACTGAAGTCGATTTCCAGCCGCCCAGTCTTTTAATATTGGTTATGCCTTCCCCGGAATCTGCCAACATTGTCGCAGATGATCGGCGGAAGCTATGGCCTGTGTATAAATGAGGGTCTGGAAGACCGAGGTACCCAGCGATATCTGCTGGCATCTTGCCAAAGGAATTTATGCCCACACACTGGACTGAGATAACTCCTTTTTATATTGAGTAAAAAATCTATTATGCTTAGTATTAGGTTTTCTTAAACTTGCATATTTTCTATACAATGCCAAATATTTTCCATTTTTACCTCTTTTGAAATTGTAAAACATCGGGATGTATGGTTTTTTGATTGAGATATGTTAATCATTACAAAATCGCCTTTATCAATAACATCATTTGTAGTTAAATTGCAAAGCTCTTCTCTCCGGCATGCTCCCGCCAGTCCGAATATTGTTGCCACTTTGATCATTAAGTAAATTTCGTCAGGTGCTTCTAGTAGGAACTTACTAATTTGTTCATTGGTAAAAACTTTAGCTTTTTTGGTTGAAAACCAATATTCATTTTCTTAAGAAATGCTGTTAACTTGAAATACCTGCTGATATCCACATCTTTTTCAATTTTAAGCTTGCTCTTCAACATCGAATACTTGGACCAAAGAGTATTCGGCTTGATAGTCTTGGAGAGCTTGGCAAAATACGCAAGCAAAACTTCTTCTTTCAAGCTTTTCACTCCTTTTCCATTACACCAGTTTTGAAATACTTCGTATTCCTTGTTATACCTGTTTTTTGATTTTTCAGGCAAAAATTCTAAACTCTTAACAGTCTCCAAAATTTCGCTTGGTAGGTCGTCGTCTGATTCAAGCATTTTAAAATCGTCAAGAACTTAATTATTATATTCAGCAATATTATTTGACTTTGACTTTGACAAATTATCTCGTACTTGGTTGTTATGGAGCGATTCTGTTGCCATGGTTTTACCTTTTAGGTGAAGTTACTTAACCCTTTATTGGATATTCTTTCGATCATAAGAAATAATTATTATTTATAAAAAATTAAGGTATAAAGTCGAATTCTACTTGTGTAGTCTAGTCTGACGTTTACTTATACGTATTTCTGAGATAATGAAATTTTTATCTAAAACATCTATTTATTTAGCCTAATATAATTTGATTTTTGTGTTGCAATTGAATATATACATTTTTAACTTATTTTTACTTTTCCACACGCCGTGCGGAAAAGTAACTTTGCCGCACGGCGTGCGGAAAAGTAACACTTTCCAAACTAAAATGCGTGCGGAAAAGTGGACTTTTCCGCACGCTAGTAGAAAAATGACTTTTTGTTTTTTTACCAATTTCAATTATGCTTTCGCCCGGTGGTAGCTTTTTCCATTAGGATTAAATTTAATATGAGGAGAACAAACAGTTTTATAGGATTAAGTGTTATACAGGAAGGAGCAAAATGTTGCTGCTTTGACCCCAATTTTGAAACAACCCGTGGAATAATTTACCTTCAAAATTTTTTAGAGTGTATTGGAAGACCTATCTTTTCTTATTATTTCTTTTTGATTATTTATATCAATATCTTTATTTTAATAGATAACCCAAATTTTTAAGAAAGACAATGCAATTTGTGTGTAGTTATACTTTTACACCTTTCTTAAATTTTTTATTTTTATAATGTGATCTAAATACAAATGTTAGTTTGTTAAGTTGGTTTCGAAAATGCAAAATTAGATTTTGTTATTTTTTGAGATATACAGGGTACGACAAAAAACGTGATTTAAAAAAACTATATATATTATATATTATATTACCAATATATATATATAGTATATTATATTACCAATAAAACTATCTTTTAAAGACTTTTAACAAATACCACATTTTATATACTTATCTTTATTAGTTTTGACAATATGACCATATAAATCTTAAGTTTCCCCAATATGTTTGCATTATAGCATATATTACGACCATCATAATTATTTTTTTTTGTATTTCTTATAAGAATAGAGATAGCTCAGGCGGAATAGCAGTATAAAAGGTCATAAAAATTACCTTACAGCAAACAATAACACAACAAACAACAACAAACAAGTATAGTTTTGTTAAGTGCATCATAACTTTGTAATAAAGGCACTTCCGAACCAAAAAAATGCGTAAGGGGGTGAAGGGGGGGGTGCTTTTTAGGGGTAAAAAAGGCTTTTTGCAATTTTAAGCTAAACAGTAAATCCTAGGAAAAAACAACTGTTTCTTCAGTTTTCAATTTTTTATCTTTTACAAAAATAGTTCGATTAAGCTGAAATTTGGAACAGATGTACTTTTTATCATTCTTAATATACTGTATTTTTTCATCAATAAATATATAGCCGTTATATAAAATTTTCCACCGCCATTTTGACTCAATTTTTTCATCAAGAATGGTTCGCTAAGTGCTCATTTTTTTGTTTATTTTTAACTTTTAATAAATACAAAAAATATATATACTTCAATAAAAAAATAAATAAGTAAAAAACCCAAAATATTGAAATTTTTCATTATACTCATACTGTACTGTCATTTTCGTCGAAAAATTAATACTATTTATTAAAATTGTAATTTTTAAAGAATTTTTAAACATGTTGAAAAGTTTAGAAACATTTTGAAATGTGAAGGTTGGATTACATGTATACAGTGTGACCCAGAATTGGTGTTACAAGAGGACAAATGGAACAAAATTTTAAATTTTAAATTGGCATTTTGGAAAAACTGCCGCATGGTCCAAAACAAAGAAATACAAAATTTTGCTCCTATTGGTAATATACAGGGCAAGTTATAACTAAAAATAAGAAAAATGACCTAGTGTAAAGTACTTTTATTTTTAAAAATAGAGCAAATTGTATAAGTAAATATTGTAGAGGATTAAATTTTACATTAAAATTTGTAGTTAAAGCATTAAAGAAAAAAATGTTTATTGTCAATTTTTTTACATAGTTTTAAATGGGAGTCCGCACACTATTGCGGATTGGAATACCGAGGAACTCCCATTTTGTTCTATTTTTAAAAATAAAAGTAGGTTATTTTTCATATTTTTAGTTTTACCTTGTCCTGTATATTACCAATAGGAGCAAAATTTTGTATTTCTTTGTTTTGGATCATACAACCAGTTTTTCCAAAATGCCAATTTAAAATATAAAATTTTTGTTCCATTTGTCCTCTTGTAACACCAATTCTGAATCACACTGTATACCTGTAATCCAACTTTTCACATTTAAAAATGTTTTAAAATTTTTAAAATATTTAAAAATTCTTCAATAATTACAATTTTATTAAATAGTATTAATTTTTCGACAAAAAAAACACAATGTACGAGTATAATGAAAAATGTCAATATTTTGTGTTTTTTATTTTTTTTTAAATTGAAGTATAATTCTATTTTGCATTTATTAAAAGTTAACAAAAAAACAAAAGGAATTATTCCTTAGCAAACCATTTTTGATGAAAAAATTAAGTCAAAATGGCGATTGATTTTTCTTTTTTAAAGTAAGTTTTCATAATAACGGCTAAATATTTGTTGATGAAACAAATACAGTATATTAAGAATGATAAAAAGTATATCTGCTCCAAATTTCAGCTTAATCAAACTATTTTTGTAGATAAAAATAAAAATCAGCAGCTACAACCAGAAGGTAATTGAAATTGGTCAAAAAACCAAAAAGGTATTAAAGATTGAACTTGAACAAAATTTTCTTTGTTCGGTTTTTTTGTTTTGTTTAGGAGTGTAGTAGATTTAAAAAGCTTTATTAGCAATTCAAAATAATAAGCACAGTATTGCAATTCGGTCATTCAGCTAATAAAAATGGGTATCTAGGTAAAACTTGGCAAAGAATATTTACAAAAGTTTTTGGTTTGTAAAAACCAGTGGCGTTGCGTGACCAAAATTAGGTGAAGTCGTGTCCGCGAGGCCCATTTCATAACAAAAAAAAGGTCCTTACCTTTTGTGCGAAGCAGCCCTTTTGGCTCGCATTTTCTTAACACATTTCACAGTTTTGCGGGACCCCAAGACCGTTCGCATCTTTCGTTTCGGTATTTTTCCTATATCACATGTATCACATTTCATACCTTTACCTTGCCGCGAGGCCTCCCAGACGCGAAGCCGTAAGCGACTGCCTACACTGCCTACGCCTATCTACGCTACTGGTAAAAACGAAAATTTCAAAAACAAGGCATGACATTTCAAAATATAATTGGGCATCATCATGGCATCCCCGTACCACTTAAATAAAGCAAAGAAACCGTTTGGAGTAGTTTTAGTAAAGCCACGTTTTACTGTTTTAGCCTTCCTTCTGGTACTTTAATTTAGGTACAAACAGTTTTTGCTGATTTATTGTTAATTTTATTAGTGCTTAGTTGTATTTATATTTTACATTATGTTTAAAAATAATGTTTTTTTCCAGAAGCATCTTTTGCTTCCAGAAATACTGTGAGGTCCTAGAGTCCGTCTCTAACAAACGGCCACGCTCTACTTTAACGTTTCAGACTAGCTGTACGGCAGCCCGCAGACCCACGATACCAGTATATCCACTTCTCTATAAAGAACCTACGCCTACCGGCATTGGCGAAGAGATGTATGGTACTCAGCAGGCCGACAATAATTTTACGTGACCGTGTCGGATCCCTGATAAGCCGATGGACGACAAACCACCAGTCACCGAGGAAGGCGAAACACGGTCCATGGCATAGTTGTGTAAACACTGATCTCGATGGATTGCCAATGTTATTACCTGCGTGAAACAAAAGTTACATTTCATGTGCAAAAAAGGGCAAATTGAGGGTGAACGCGTCTTCTCTGGGTTTCTCGTTTGGAGTACGGTAGCTAATAAGCGTCACGGTAGGAATGCAAACTGAGGGCACGGAGTGCCGGTGTTGTATTCTACCAGTGCGCATGATAGTCCACCCTCGATTTGTTTACTGCGCGAGGTCGTAAAAATCCAAAAATGCTTTTTGCCACTGCGGATCTAAATGTGGGTTATCTATGGGTGTAACAAACGTATATTGGCAAAACCACGTTATCTTTTGTGAGGAGTGTCTTATAACACAAGTCAGGTAAGGTCAATGATTTCAAGAATAAAACGGATAGCTATTAAAAACCGGTCCCTACGTATTTTCAATAGACCTGCGCGAGAATTTTTAACCCCTCACTGGGAGGGTGCTCTTGGACATGCGCAGTTATCCAAATACCTAGGATTTTTATAGCTAAAAAAAGGAGTTGGTACCAATGACAAAATTTGCAGTATTTTAATAAATATAGTGTTTACAACACTGAAAACATTTACCTCAACAGAGACAGGACCACACTCGTCGTAATTTGGTTGGATTTCCCGATCATTAAATCGATCGACGCGACGCCGCGATGTGGGCCAGAATTAGTAATTTGGTGATCGTTTTTGAATGGTTTCTGTGATTTTGACTCATGTGTTTGCAAAAACAGAACTTAATCATGATTTGTTGTATGGTGTTGTTTTGCAAAGTCAAAAAGCCTGGAATTCCCCATTTCAGATTATATAATATTTACTTATCGGGCCCACAGCCGATTTTAATATTTTTGTTAAATTATGTTTTTTTAGCTTCGATCACAAATCTAAGATCACGTTTGCCCTTACCCTAGAAATAAACAATATTTCAAGCATCTACTGGCTATTTATACATTTGACGTTTTTTCATGGTCACCGTTTCGGTGCCGCTATTTTCAAGAATATGAATACCGGGTGTTTCTCACAGATGGTTTCCCTCTATAACTATTTTAGCTTTTAAGATAAAAAATATGAAATTTAATATATTGGTATTTAACATACTGATTGGATTAATTGATCTATTTACTTGTTTTTTATTACTTCCGGTTTAACCGGAAATGACTGCTACTTTAAAATTTTTAATGGCACCACCGGTATATTTTATCTTATTTTGATAGAATAAGACATTCTTAATACAATGATGACCTCATGTCATTTTTTGACACTTCTACTGTCAAAAACTTATTTTTTAATTTTCAATCTAGAGTGCCATGATTAGGCTAAAACGGTTTATTTTAAGTCAAGTAGTCATGGAAAAATGAAACTAGTCGTCTTTGTTTTTACGACTTTTAGGGCAAAGTCAAAGTGTGGAAAATCCTATTTATGGTCATATCTCCCTGTCAAAAGATGACATTTTTAAGGTGACATTTTATTTAGAATGTTATATTCTATCGAAATAAAATAAAATATACCGGTGATCCATTTAAAATTTTAAAGTAGCAGTAATTTCTGGTTAAACCAGAAGTAACAGAAAGCAATTGGATAGACCAATCCATCCAAAATTTTGTGAAATAACGATATACCAAATTTTATTTTTCTATCTGAAAAGGTAAAAAGTTATAGGGTGGAACCACCTGTAAGAAACACCCGGTATAAACCTATAATAAAATGTATAAATATATTATCCAACAAACAAAATTACTTGGCGTATTTTTTTTATAAATAAATCCAATACAAAGTGTTAAAGCCGGTCCTGTTGATAACCTGTCAATTATTTTCTAGCAGGCTGTAAAATCTCATTGCGCATGACCGTTAGCACCCTGCGCGAGGCCCATGCAAGGTAATTCAGATTCTCGCTGCATTCATCCATATTATTCTTTAAATCATTGGGTAAGGTACTGCCAAGGGGGTACTATTTGGTTCAGCCGTTCGGTACGCATTCTCAATAAAGATAACCTGCGGAATTATCCGTAGGACCATAAGGCTCCGAGCTGCATTGCAAGATTGAAGATGCAAGTCTTCTTTTTTGGTTTCCCATCATAAACTTTTAAACATTGATTTGTTTGCTTTAATTCTAGTATTTTAGCACAAGATTTTTGTTACTTGTTTATGTATCATTTATTATTTATTAGGTCGTACTAAAATTTGAACAGAGCATTTTTTTCAAAGAAAATAATAGCCTGGATAGTGATGTCGTTGTGACCAGGAATATAACACAGTAAGGTTATTGTGGGCTTGACCTTAATAAATCATTTAACTATTTCTACATATTAGATATCCGGAAAATCTAATTTTCATATTAACCGCAAACAGCATAACCTAATAACCCTAGATATTTTAGTAAACAGAAACTGTAAGTCTGGCCATCTAATACCAAGCTTGCACTCCAAATGTTACATGTTTCTATGAATATACAAATATGCATACAGATAAATGGATTACAGAATCATTATTCATGATCATGGCAAGAGTAATATTACATAGACTGGGTAGGGTTAATTTTCCTTATAAATTTAATTAGCGTCAAAACTTCTGGATTTAGTTGATAACTGGAAACCCAACAAGTATTTCTATTTATCAAAAACTTAAACTTTAAAATTATTAGAACTACTACGCTATTTAAAAACTCTAATGTAGTTTGTGTTGTTACAAGTACATACAGAACAAATAAATTATTTTTAAAAATACATGAGCTTGCTACCTTAATAGCAATACAGTGTTTGTCAGCCAAATCGAATAGATTCTATTATAAATAAATGGGAACATTTTTAAAAAACGCTTAAGCAGGTTGATTGATGAAGTTGTTAGGCAAATTTTCAAAAAAAGAAAATCTACAAGTTACGTCATATCGCAGCGACCTATTCCCACTTTCTTATTTTAAACACAACACCCTGTATATAATTTATTTTTTGGATTCTTCAAAACATTCTTTACATTATACATATGTTCAAGCATAAGTTGGCAATCCCTCGGATTTATATAGAAAATATAAAAATAATGTGACAAATTCCCATAATTTTTTTTCTGAAGCTTCTTCCTTACAGATATATAGGCCCTTTAAAATGCAACTGGAAATATGTTTTTCTTAAACAACTTTTTATAAAACGGGATATATTATTTTTTTAAGATACATACTATTTGGAAGTTTTTAAAATTGTAAAACAGTCGCATTGGTTACGTCGCCAGGGGCAGACAAAATCTTATTATTTTTACGCCCTCTATAATAAAGAAATAAAAATAGCATTTTTAAATAGCTTAAATCCTTAGTTATTTTTTTTTTTTAAGTTTAACACCCTTTTACTTAGAAACGAAGCATTCCGGACCTATGCTTATATATTTTTCTTCTCATAAAATTGGCTTATTATTATGCCTTTAAATTTTTACATTTTTTACACATAATATAACGTTTTTTTTCAAAAGCTTTTCATTACAGTGATATGTGCCCCTAAAGTGCCTTAAAAAAACTCTTAAGAAAAATGTTTTTTGGTTATATTATACAGCGTGTTTTCGGAAGTTCTTAACAAATGGGAAAATTTTTTATTATTAATTTTACGAAAAAAAGTGTCTCTTTATAAAAAGTTCTGCTTGACAGAAAAGACATTTCCACAAAAATATTTAAAGGTTGGATGTACAGGGTGGCTCAAAAATGACTTTTTCCCAAACTAAAATAAGGGTTATTTTCCTAACTACGGAACCAAACTTTAAAGGGTGATATCTTATATCAATTTATAAAGAAAAGTTCCCATAAACATATGTCCGGAGTTGCTTCGTTTCTGAGATACAGGGCGTTAAATATTTTTTAAAGGTCTTTTTTTTTAAATAGTCTAAATACGAAGCTAGATACAAAAAAAATGTACCACACTAAAAAGTTGTATTTTTGGTTGTTTTAAAGAAAAAAATATATAAAAACTGCATAAAAAGCCAGTAGCGTACAGTGGGCACAACAGCCAATATTATTGAAAGAAAAATGTACGCCACTGGCTTTTATGCAGTTTTAATATTTTTCTTCTTTAAAGCAACTAAAAATACAGCTTTTAAGTAAAGGACATTTTTTTGTATCTGGCCTCGTATTTAAGATATTTAAAACAAACAGACCTTTAAAAAGTATTTAACGCTCTGTATCTCAGAAACGAAGCAACTCGGGCATATGTTTAAAGGAACTTTTCTTCATAAAGTGACATAAAATTACCCTTTAAAGTTGGTACTGTAGTTAGAAATAACCCTAATTTTAATTTAGAAACAAGTCATTTAAGCCACCCTGTACATCCAACCTTCAAATATTTTGTGGGAAACGTATTTTCTTATCAAGCAAGACTTTTTATAAAGAATAACTTTTTTCCGTAAAATTAATAATAAAAAAGTTTCCCATTTGTTAAGAACTTCCGAATATACGCTGTATAATATTTTTATTATATTATATAATACTACAAGTGATAAAAAGATATTTAAGAAAAACCGATTTTTAGTATTTCTTTAAGGCACATATCTCTGTAAAGAGGGACTTAAGAAAATATTTTATATAAACTTCTACATTATTTTTATGCGTTCTATATGTATAAATCCTACGATTGCCTACATATTCTTTGATCAATTCCAGATAATATTCAGCATTTAAAAATAGCGAAAGTTTAGTTTTAATGTATTAACATATGCCCTGGTACCTGCAAAATCCATTATAGGCCAAACTTCATAGTTTTTAATTGTTTCTACCCATATTAAAAGCATGCACTGACTGAACTTTTAGTTTTTACAAAATATACAGGGTTGCGGTAAAAATTTAAGCGTTTATTTATTTAGCTAATTTAATGAAAACATTTTTTAACATTTCTACAGATGGACTCAACTATACTTGTAAAAAATATTTTTAATTTTTCGAAAAAACTTATTCCTCATAAAAATTTTTGCTTTGTCTAAAATGCAAAAGGCTATAACAAAAATTGACCTATGATATACAGAGTGCTTTAAAATCGTAAAAAATATTTAAAAAAATGAAAAATATAATTTTTAAATATGTTTAATAAAAACCATTAAAAAGTATTTAAAAAAGTTCTTTACATTTTTCTCGTATCGCTTATCATTACTTGGGAAACTTTTGGTTTGACTAAAATAAATGTTTTTTTTAGTAAATTATAATATATTAATTGATTTTTCTTATTATATGCATACAATATTAGGTAAACTTAAAATGTAATGACGATTTAATTAACAAAAAGGTAAAAATTTTATAACATTTTCACGCTATTTAAATAAGTACTTAAAAATTAACATATTCGATTTTTTTTTATTTCCCAAGATAACATTTTCGTTTTTTAAAATCTTTCTGTATATTACAGGGTGATTTGTTTTAACGCTTTCATTCTAAAAAAATATTTTTATTTTACCAAAAAATGTTTGTATATATAATTTTTTTTACTAACATTAACCTTAATTTAAACTATTTTACACTTTTAATTACTTTTTAACGTTTTTAATTAGGTGGTCTCAAAAATGTGTTTTTCTGATTTTTATAGAAATATTTTTCCGATTTTTAACCACCTTGTATATCCTACGGCTAATTTTATTATAGCTTTTAGCATTTCAGACAAAGCAAAATCTTTTATAAAAATATTTATTTTTTGAGAAATTTAAAATGTTTTTTTACAGGCACACTGCATAGTTTTCAAGATACAGGGTGCTACTTTTTTATTAAATCAGATTTTTAATAATATCTTAAATAACCTTTATAATTTATTCATTTTAATGTAGTTTGTTAGGGTAACTTTGTGTATTAAGACGCTAATTTGGCACACACTTTATTAAATTTCTAGAAAGAGAGTCCACTGGCGTCTTGAGTGACTCATAAACAAATATTTCTAACAGAAAATTGTACGCCATTGATTTTAATAAAACTCTTTTATTTTATTTAGATTAAGAAAATAAAACTACAAATTTTTATATAGGACGATGTCGAACGATTCTTTTACAGGTACATTTGTATACCGGGTGATGCATCGCCGGGCGGGACATAGGAAATGCCATGTAATTTTTAATGGGGTCAATTATTGACTCCCCTAATTATTTAAGAGAAAAATTCTAGTGAAGTTTATTGAAAAGCATGCAAATCTACGTACATGGTAAAAACTTTAGATTTTTCGGTTAACCCGTTTGCTAGTTAGATGCTAATATATTTTTAAAATTTTTTACATTATTATCGCCTCATATTTATGAACAACAATAAAAATACCAGTTAGCGTGACATTACGTTGTCATTTTAAAATTTAGTGTTTTATTATTATCAAAAAATCGTAGAGCGAAACGATTAACCATGAGTTATACTACTGAAGAAAAAGTATTGATGATTAAATGGTACTATCAATGAAATATTTACCAAAAGGTGTCAGACATGTTCACTGCTCAGTATCCGAATAGACCGATACCCGGAAAATCAACAGTCGATACGACTATCAAATAAATTTTTAAATTTCATTTTCATTTTATTTATTAACAATTACGTTACATTTACATATACTAAATTAAATAACAATAATATCTAAACTAAAACAATTCAGTAAATTTAAAGTTTTTTATTTTTTTTGTTTCTTGGTTTTTCGAAACCTTCTGTAATTAAAAATTAAATCTTATAAAGATTTGGCGATAGTTGCAGCTAATTAATATAAAAAGTTTTAGCTTACTATTTTACTAGTAGAATGAGCCAAAACACAATAATGTGGTATTGCATGTATTTTTATAAATCTATATTAAATCTTGAACTTTGTTTGCTTTATAGCTTGTTGCCAGATATATTTTATTAAAATATAATTTTATAAATAAAAACCGCAATATAAAAATATTATTTTATTTTTCGTGACGGAAAAAATAACATTTTATCTTTGTTGACAGGTATCAAAAAGTGACTTTTAATAAAATTACTTTTTTCCTGACATACATACAAGTAATTAGGGTTTGATATTTATTTTAAAAAAATATTATTCAGAACTTACATTTCCTTTAAATCAAAAGTCCAATCGATATTTTTTAACTTTATTATATTCAAATTAACTACCAAACAATCACTTTTAGTTTTAAATTTTAATTAAAATCTGTCAAATCACAAAATTACATAGACAGATATTTAAAAAAAGTGTTTTCAAGGTAACGTCGTTGTCGTTTAAATACAACAGCCGACTAGTTTAAAACTTCAAATTTTACATACTATATTATTTTCTGATTTTAATAATATTCTTACGATTTGTGTTTTCAACATTAAGTCGTCGTTTTTCTCGTCACAAAAAAGTGTATTATACACGATAAAAATTTTAGATTTTAGCACTAAGTTTATTGTTTCCCTTTGCTTTGCGCCGAGAGATAACACAACCTCGAGCCAAAATCTAGAACTTTTTCCGTTGTAAAATAAATAACTATTTTTCCAACCTTCATACCGTCAAGAATTATTGGCCATAGAAATAATAGACACTTTTTTCTTATACAGTGGCGTAGCTAGGGTTTAAGGGCGGGAGGGGCAAAGTCCTTTTAAAGTTCCTATATTTTAATACAGAATTTTGGTTTAAGAAACCGTTTAAAAAGTTTCCAATTTAACATGGGATAAAAAAGCACTAAAATATTATCAAAGGTTTTTTAATAAAGCCCCTGCGCAGAGTTTCAGCTTTTCTTATTGCTTTTTTCTTTAAACCCGAATTTTTTGGAGGAGGCATTATGTTACCGCAAGAAAATATTTATTTTTTTCAAAACTAATCATTTTATATTAATACAAAAAACTTTCTGTCAACACTAAACAATACTAAATTCAAAAGTAATTCTATCCCCATTAAAGCATTTTATTTTAACATTTCCTCATGATATTTGCTCTATCAATATGCTATTGTAATTGAGGTTTTTTTTTTCAAAAAACAGCCAATGTCAAGTTTTTAAGATGGTCGGTATATTAAAAAAACTTTATTAAACCTATATGGCTAACTCTATATATTTTTTTGTTTAATATGTTCGTAAATCTAGCTGTACTTTAACCATTTAGAAATGCATTTAAAGGTTCTATAAGCATTAATTTTTTTGTAAATCAGGAAAAAAATTGACATTGTCACAAGGTTAGAAATGATATTGGTTGTTTTTGCAAAAAAACTTTTTAAATGAATAAAAAATCTAAACTTGTGATTTATAAAACCTGCAAAATTTTTGCCGTTGCCAAACGTTAGACGACAAAATGGGTACTGAAAAACAAAACGTAATTTTATTAGGTGCTTTTGCAGGACTTTATAACTGTGATGGTATATTATTGCTAGCCATAGGTTGGTTGTACGTATAAAAATATATAAAAAATCGGATAACAGATTTTTTTAGAAAATATATATTTCATTGGCAGAGGGGCGCCAAGTTAAGGTGGCTACGCCACTGCTCCTATACTAATTTTAGTTGACCTTTTAATTTGAATAATAAAAATCAAATAGCAAGGCAATTTTTTGCCTCCAAAAAAAGGAAAGATGCTTATATCTATATTGGCAAAAAAACGAAAAGGATATGTCTTGTTATTATTTGGTTTATCTGTGAGTAAAAATGCAGGCATTGTTAGTTGTTATATGTATAAATAATAATTTTGTCCAACAGTCCCCTGAGCTCGCTGCACTGTGCGACGTTTTGAACACTTTAACTTTAGGCGTTGATGCGATGACATTTTAAATTTCATTTTTGATATGTGGATAAACTGCATGAAATGTATCTATAAATGTGTGCAAGCAAGCAAAATGAAACTGTCTTTTACCAAGATGCGCTATAAAAATGTTGAATGTGAATTTTGATATGTAAATTTGTATATCAATGGATTTTTATTTTTGATAAAAAGAAAAATCTTAAAAGACGCCATTTATTTACAAAAGAGATGGAGTTCTTAAATTTATGTAAATATTTAAATTTTATAATAAAGTGACAACATAAAAGAAAAATTACTAAAGGAATATTTTTCAATTTTGATATTTATACAGGTTGCACGATAGGCGTGTATTGGTTCGGCGGATTCATTTAATTGATGGTAGTTATTTGGGTACACGCCAAAAAATCAATTAAAAGTACCAAAAAAAACAAAAAAATTTAAACAAGTAAAAGAGAACTAAAAATCGACGTTCTGGTAGCAAGTCTGCCACAGTTGTCAAGATATATTGAATAAAAATAAAAACTTAAAAATGAACCATTATTTAGGTTTAAAATTTTAAAATTCAGGCTTTTTTTATTTAGGAGATTCTAAAACTTTTGACATTAAATGTCAAATATGTTTGTTTGGTTATAGTGTTATAGTGTCATAGTGACATACATAACTGGTTGCTGGTGAATTTATTATTTATAAAAAGGTAATGAGTTAGTTGATCTTTATTTTTCTTGAAAATACTGCAGTAGTAAGGCAACCAAGTGTAAAATTAACTGAAATTGATGCTACACAATTATCTTTATTTAGCACTTTCTTTGAATTTGCGTATTCCTTTCCGTCCTATAGTAAGTTGTAATAACTCACCTACACATCCACTAGAAAAATTTCTACATTTTAGATTCTTTGGTAAACAATACCGATACGTACATAAAAACTCTAAACATTTTTTGGAAAAATTATCGAACATAGACATTAATTCAAATAATACCCTGGTAAGTTTTGATGTTGTTAGTTTATTTACAAATGTTTCAGTAGTTAAACCATTAAATATTGTTAAAAATAAATAAGAAAATGATGTCCATCTTGGAGAAAGAACCACATTAAACATAAACACCATTCTTGAGCTATTAACTTTTGTGTCAAAACCACATATATTCAATATAACACTGATTTTTATAAACAAACTTCTGGCATGGTTATGGGTTCACCTCTATCACCTTTATTAAGTAATATTTTTATGAAAAATTTTGAGTTAAATTTTGTAGAAAATTGTCAATATAAACCTTTAGTTTGGTGGAGATATATAGATGACATTTTTTCTATGTATCAACATGACGAACACCTTTTAAATATTTTTTTTTACACATTAATACACAAGAACCAACCATTAAGTTTACTTTAGAAAAAGAAAACAACTTTCAACTACCTTTTTTGACATTTTATTTAAAAAAGATTTAAACAATTTTGAAACAAAAATTTACAGAAAGCCTACACATACAAATATATACTTAAATTTTAACTCAAATCTCCCAGTAATGGTTAAAAAGGGAGTTGTAAAAAGTCTATTTTATAGAATTAAAGTCATTTGTTCTAATCAAAAATAAACAGTAAAAAGATTATTTAAAATATATTTTAATTCAAAATTGATTTTATAAACATTTGTTCGTTAAATTTGACTCTAAATATAAGACAAAATCAAAATAGACCTATAACAAATTTATTTTTAACATACATTCCCGGACTATCAAATAAAATTCAACGAATAGAAAATAAATTTAATATTAGATCTTAATTAACAAAAACAAAAACCATACAAGTTAAATGAAACTACAAAAAATGTTATTTATAAAATACCATGCGAATGTAATAAGTTTTATATAGGTGAAACTTGTAGACCATTAGCCAAACGCATAAAAGAACACAGATCATACATTAAAAACACAGAATTTCATAAATCAAAAATCTGTCAATACGCATTTGATAAACATCACAGAATAAACTGGAATGCCTCAAGCATTTTAGCAAAGGAAACTTGTTTTAAAAGACGCAAAATCAAAGAAAGTACGTATATATTACTAAATAAAGATAATTGTGTAACATCAATTTCATTAATTTAAATAACACTCGGTTGCCTTCGCTTAATACTGAAGTATCTTTAGGAAAACTAAAAATCAACTAACTCATCACCTTTTTTATAAATAATAAATACACCAGCAACCAGTTATGTACATATGTCACTATGACACTATACCCGAACAAACATATTTGACATTTAATGTCAAAGGTTTCAAAATCTCCTGAATAAAAAAGCCTAAATTTTAAAATACCTAATAGTTAATTTTTAAATTTTTATTTTTATTCAATTTATCTTGACAACGGTGGCAGACTTGCCACCAAAATGTCGATTTATAGTTATCTTTTTTCTTGTTAAATTTTTTTGTGGTTTTTTTGAAACTTTTAATTTTTTTCTTGGCGTGTACTCAAATAACTACCATCAATTAAAATATTGTTGCTATCAAAATAGGATCTTTATTGTTTCATAGTTTTTTCGCATTACTTGCCGTTTACGATTTATAGGATTATTTCTGTTTGTTTATTGACTTTGTTTACCGATATATCTTTATCTAATATTTTTTTCTCTAAGATAATTATTTTTAAAGTTACAATGCGTTCATTGTTATACTACCGAGTACAAGGTTATTAAGAACGAAGTATGCATAGAGTAATCCAAGATAGTTGACGTGTTTCGGCTAAGCTGGTGTCACAGGATTTTGATATTTACGCGTAATAACTTCAAAAATATCAAAAGTTGTAGAAAATTTATTGATTCAAAAGTTTAGTTGTTAGCAATTTATTGCTTAAACAATCATTAGCGAGTTATTGGTAAAAATGCAAAATGGCGGTACTTCCGTTCGCCATTTTTATAAGTATTTTTTAGTAATTTTAGGTTTATTTGGACAGGCGGACAACCCCAATATTTTTTAAAATCACAATTTAAATGGCATAGTGTGTACATTGTGGGAAAGTCAGTATTCATGGTTAATGATTACGACCATTCGCCCTTTTTTTCCATCATAAATGCGGCCTTAGTCGACCAAGTTTCGCAAAAAATAGTGAGGACTTTAATATGTGTCCGTCGGAAAACCAGCAGAAATACGTAAGTAATTAATATTTTTTAATAAATTATGGTGTTTAGGATCGTATTTAATTTAGATTTTACTGTGAGCATAAAAAGCCAAAAAGGAAATATGTTCAATCCATAGGTTCTATCAGACAGTTCAAGGTTTAAAAATTTCGGTCGCACAAACAAACACTTGTAAAAGTTACTTAAATAACTGAGATAAGTAATTAATAAATTGTGGTGTTTTGAATAGTATTTAATCCAAATTTTACTGTAAGCATTAAAAACCAAGAAGTTTAAAAAATGTCTGAGTCTGTGAGGCTCTTAAAAAAATCAGTCACTGGGATAACTAAATTGTTGTTCATAGGGCAATTTGATTGTCCTGGGGATATGGTAATTTGGCTTAATGATTACCAGGTTAGTTAGCTTTGTTGGTAGGGACCCTGGTTTTGGATCCTGGGCCTCAATTTTCGAATTAGAAAAAATTTCTTTCCCAAGTTGAAAATCGGGGCCCTGATTGCTTTGGGTTCGAATTTTGTGTATATAAAACGTACCTTTTGAGGATTTTTTTGGTTTTATTGTTGAAACTATTTAAAGTGCCCCGCCCGTTGCAAATTACAATTAATTAAGTAATGACCTGGTATTTAAAATAAGTATATATTGCAAAAAAGTTTATGAAAATATGAAAATTTTAAAAGTGGGGCAATAAAAAGTTGATTAACCCTTAAGTTTTATATTTCAACAAGTAAAATTAAATAGATTATGAAAAGATTTTTTTTAATTTTGAGTACGGAGAATTTCTGTCGCTGCCAATATTTTTGCTTACGAAGAATACATTGTGTTTTCTAACCATTTTACATAATAATACTTGTTATGGGGATTTTAATTTAAATTAATGTTTATTAAAAGTACCTTACCAACAACATAAGTTGAATAAAATATCTTGAAATTGCTTGTATGCGCAGCTTAATAACAAAATGTATACCAAAAAGTCTATGGCTACAGCAAAAATATTTTAAATAGAAAATTGTTTCAAGCTGTAAACATACAATAATAAAGATAAAATATGCCCGGACCTAAAATCTGGAATGCGAAAAATGTAGTTATTAAATCGTTTTACGATATAATATATTTTAGTCAAATAAAATTATGCTAGTAAATTTTTAAAATTTCTCACTATGCTTTAAAATAAATAAAATTATAAAAAGTAAGAATAATGAAAGCATCTTTATAATTTTAAAATTATTGGGATAAGAGAATTGAAAACTACTTAATGATGAGATGTGTCTGTGGTTTCATAGCGCCATGGAAAATATACATCACTAGTGGACCGAACTAGACCTGAACTCTTTTTGGCTTTATTATTTTAAAAATATTTTTTTTTATTATTTTAAAATAGGTTTTTATAAAAACTTTTGCTTTAATCAAAATGATAAATTTTGAACTAACTATATAATTAACTACGCCTCCTTCTGATACAAATAAATACTTTCAATGACAGTTTTTTCTTATATTTTTATTTTGCAATTCATTTGCTGTCAATCCTCTGAATAAAAAAATACACATAATTAATATATGATACAAGGTGTCCGTTTGTGAACTGTGCTGCTATAAAAAAATTCTCTTATCAAATTAAAAAATGTTTATAAAGGACCATCCTTTCTTTATCTGCGTATTGTGCTCAATTTTTTTTTAATAATGTCATGTCAGGGGCATAGCTACTGCGGTATTAGCCGTATGAATGATACGGGGCCCCCGGGCTACAGGGGCCCCTAAACGTGTGTAAGCAACAAAAAATTAGGTGCTGGAAAACTGTTAAACTGTGGGCTTAATTGGGAAAGTCGGGTCTTATTTTTTGGTCTTTTTTGATGAATTTTTGATCGGAATAAAAAATAGGAAAAAAGATTGTTATTTGGAAAGTAGGGACCTTTTTTTTGTCTTCAATTTTTTTTATATGGGCCCCTAAGTCGCTACGATACGGGGCCCCTCCAAGGTTCGCTACGCCACTTAATAATGTTTTTACTTTTTGAATATATTTACAGTCAGTCTCCAAATTATTATAAAGAGATGCACAATTCCAGACCGAGTACAAATTGTTAAAAGTTTTTTTAACAAAATGGGTGTTTTATCGGCAAAACTTTAAGATCGCTTAAATTCGCATGTTAGTGAAGTCGGTTGGCCATAAAGATTTAGTAATTTACATTTCCTCGACTTTTTTATGGGGATAATTGACAGGCGCGGCCGGTAACTTTGTGCTTAGGTGGGGCAAATTTAGTGTGCACCAGGTAATGTCTCGCTATACAACGTGTTATTTTTTCTATACAATATTCTATTTTTATGGACACACTTTGAAAATCATATGTTTCTACTTCTGCCGAAAACAATATGTATATAAATATCAACCGACACATGGCCGCGAGAGCGAAAAACAATACTGGTAAAGCAAATAGGTTTTGGGATATCGACCAGTAAAGCAACAACAAAGGATGTTAGAGACTCATCCAATCAGAAATGTTTACATGCGTGTATTCACGTTACATTGTTTCTTCTCCTTACATTGCCTATGTGTTAAGTTATTTAAAAATAATAAATACACCAGTTACCTACTTATGTCACTCATGACACATATGTCAAACTATTTTCAGTTTGAGATACAAAAATAATCTACATTTTAATCATTTTTAATTTAAATATTAGTTAATATTTTATTTTTATTTTTAACTTAATTTTTTAACTTGACAACGGTGGCAGACTTGCCACCGAAACGTCGTTTTTAATTAGAATTTTTGGGTTTTTGGGGGTTTTTCTTTTATTTTGTTTCAGGTGACCGGCCAGTTCATAGGGGTCAATAGGGCTGAACAGGGTCAGCTCGTATACCCCAGGACCAGGACCGAAGCGGTCCCATTCTTTCCAGGCGTGTACTCAACAAGAAGACCATCCAATAAATGAATCCGCCTAACCAATATAGAGCATATCTCCAATTAAGTTATTGAGCTGAACCGGTATAATGGTTTGCCTGCATGTTACAATGTATTCATTCATTGTGTCATAGGTTGCCTGCTTACGTGTGTAGTTCGAGAGCGAACTAATTTAAAGAATCGGTTCCTGTAAATGAACCATTTAGCGATATCGCCATAAAACCGATCACTTGTTCTGCGGCTTGCAAGCTGCCCGATTTTGTTCATGGGCTTTTCTGGGGTTTCGTTTTATAATGCTTACTCCCGAGAGCGACTACAACTAAAAGTCGAGAGTGACTACGACTTTTTAGTCGTAGTCGCTTCTCGGCAGTAGCATTATAAAACAAAACCCCAGAAAAACAAATAAATATAAACTAAACGATCTTTAGCTTAAACTATTATGCCCCAGTCTATTAGGTTACAAGCATTGCCCGTTGTATACCTTTCTTTTTAACTTTCTGAAGTGTGTGCTTTCTTTTTGGTTTTAACGCGTTTTGGTCAAGACGATTATGACTCAGTGAATTCTCGCAAAGGAAGATTTTGCATAATAATAGATTTGTGCTTTTTTTGTTAGGATAAATTGTTATTTTTTTAACTTTATTACAAATTAGGTGCGTCATTGACCAAATAAGCTTATAGACGAGCCGCGCATGGTACTTGAAAGGCAGGGTATATATGCCAATATACCACTAACAACTAAGGATTTAAAGAACAACATTAAAATTACTATTAAAAAAATTTTACCGGGTTTATGTGGAGTCTAAAACTAGATATCTCTAATTCGGGAAAAGTACCGTAAGTAAAAGAAGCTGTGTTGGCTATTTGCCAGACATACTTTTTCATACTTTATGGTTTTTATTGTACTTAAAAATTTAAAAAAATACAATATTTACATTTAATAAACATACCATAAAATTATTTTATTACCGTTTAAAATTGTAATACTTTTATTGGATGACTCATTACAAACATGGGTCCACAAATTCCTTGTTTTACCAAAAAAGATACGCCGATGACTTTGTTGTTGTTTGTTTGTGTTTGAAAATAAAAAAAAATTGCGTACTCATGTTTATAAAAGATATAGATAGATAATTCAATTATCTGTAATAAAAATCCTTATAATTATAGGCCTCAAGTGCATGGTTACAGACATACAGGCCCAAACGGTTTTTTGCAAAATGTATTTTGTGTTTTTAGGTAAATAACGTCATACTTTATCTATCTGTAAGAATAATTACTCCTGGAGAATTTTTCAAGATGAAATACTCTATTTCCTGTACTACAATTGTTGCATGTGGACAAAGAGTAAAATTGTAAAGCACGTCACTTTGAATCAGTTAAAGGATTTTTAAAAAGCTTTTAATTGAAAAAATAGTAACAATTTTTATTAGTTTGAGATTTTTTTCATTAAAATAAATAAAAACAATTAAACATTTGAATTTTTATACATATTTTTTTTACCAGGGTCAGAGTGATTTCACGCTTGGACAAATAAAAGTTGATTTATCCTTATAAAAATATTCATAAAAAAGTCCAAAACCTATTAGGCCATATAACACTTTCCTACAAAAAAAAGGGAATTAATTATAAGGTAAAGAGATTTAAAAAAAGTAATTAGAAAGTTAATAAAAAGCTTGTTGTACCGTGCTGTAATAAGATTTTTCTTGTTTTAATACCTTTAACTCAAATAGATGTTTCATCTCAATCTTTAACAATTTATTTTTACAACGAAAAAGGAAACAGTAGTAGCTGGTAGGAAAATAATTTGTAAAAAAATCTTGAAAACGGAATGCAGTTTAAAAGCGAGACCCATTTTTTTGCTTTTTAAAATTTTTTGATATCTAATTTTCTTGGCACTTAGAACCCCTTTCGATAAAGAAGCTATACAGGGTGTCCGCTAATTAATAGTACCCAGAAATACCACGGATTCCTTATGTGGAAATATTAGGACTAAACATACCTATATCCAAAACTTAATAATAAGGAAGATCCAGGGTGTCAAAGTGGAAATTTTTTTTTAATTTTTTTGTTAATTTATAATATATTTTGAATATTTTAGTGAAACTTGGTATCTGGGGGTTTTTACATGGGCTTTTTAAATCAGATTATAATTTTTGGGTGTTAGCTTGTTGGCATAAAGAATCTGTGGTTTTTCTGTGTACCATTAATTAGCATAGTATATAGTATCGTGTCAATTTTTGGCATTGAATGCAGGAATTTTAAATAGCGCACTCACACGTAAACCTCTCATGGGATAAATGATGAACGCAGCCACAAAATGTCGTATTTATGTAACAACCATAGTGTGATTGCTGCTAAGTAAAAACAAAGGACAATATTACCCTAATTCACAAACCTCGCATGTCCATATTCAAAAATTTTACAGGTGCTCACCAAAACTTTTACTTTGCTCGGTTTTGACATGTTAAATGTGTAAATAATTGTTTTCTTATAGTTATACTGTAAGAAATTTAAAAGTTCATTGCCGCTTTATCTTATGAATGAGATAAGATATGGAGATTAGGTAAAATTTGGGTAAAAGGGTGTCACTTAAACTACTTTTGGCATAAAAATTATACAACATACCAAAACAGAATGATGCATGAGGCACCTCATTTTAAAGGCCTATCGATTATCTACTTATCATCGCATTCAGCTTAGTCATTCTGGAGTAACAAGCATCTGAAGTTTGGCATCAATATGTACATACACTGTAGATTTTATAAGTTACCTTTCTATTAAGTTTTAATTGGGTTAGGATATCGAGATCGAATAAAATTTGGGTATAGGGGAGTCACTCTTTTATATGAAATTAGTCAAGTGTCAAGAGAGCACTTTTTTCTTTAAATAAAAACGGGGGTCCTGTAGGCATTTTGATTCTCTACTGAACGCCACTTTATTTTCGAAAATTGGCCCAGCCGTTTCAGACTTACAAGCCAATGCCAATAAAACTGCATTGTTTGTACGGTATTTATGCCAAATTTTAAACGACTATAACTTTGAAACGCCTGGGACGATTAACAAAAATCAAGTGGCGTTAAATAGGTTATCAATTATAAAAACGATGTGCTACACGACTTTCTTTTCCATTAAAAAAAAAAGTTACTAGTGTCCCCTTAGCACTAGGCCACGTGAACCGATCTCGATATCCTTTGCCATTTAAATGATGTGAGGTGGGAAGACTTTTAATATTCTTACTGTATTATTATGACTGCAGGTATAAGTTTTGTGGTTAGCACTTGGTTATTGTTAATTCTGAAGTTACTAGGCTTGCGAATTAGGGTAATGATATGGCGCTGTCAGGCTTATACTTGGAATACGTATTACCTCTCAAGCGCAGTAAGTTGCCGCCAGTCTGTGACGAGGGTGGCCAATATATTTTTAGGTTTTTATTTATCGTCTTTAATCTTTTAATAAAAAAATCCTAATAGGACGAGACAACAATCCATTATCTCAGCGGCATCAGAAAAAAGAAAACAAAAAGTTTCCTTATAAGTAAGTATTATTTGTCTCTTGTTTTTATGTTGAAGAAGGAGGCAAAATATATAAAACTCAATACAAAATATAACCGTTATTACATTTTTATGCAAAAGTATTTTTAAATTAAATTTTACACCAATTAAATTTACAGTGGCGTTGCGTGACCAAAATTAGTCGTAGGCGAAGTTGTGTCCGAGAGGCCCCATTCATAAAGAAATAAATTTTGAGGAGGAAAAAAAAGGTCCTTTAAGCGTACGCGCGTAGGCGCGAGGCCCCTTTTATTCTCTGAATAAATATTAAACAGTAAAAAAACTACTTCCCTATTTTTCCACTTTTTTTAACACATTGTACAATTTTGCGAGGCCCCTGATTTACAATATTGGGCCCCCAAGACGGTCGGCATAGGCCCCTGATTTACAATATCGGGCCTTCAAAACGGTCGGCAGTCGGCGTTTTTATTTTCAGTATTTTTCCTATATTACATTCCATACCTTCACCCTGCCTCGAGGCCCCCAGGCGCGAGGCCGTAGGCGACCGCCTACGCCTAGCTACGCTACTGTATATTTAAACAACCCATAGTTATATTTATTTATTACAAATTGTTATATTTTTTAACATTTTTAAATTAATATTTTTATAAAGACCGTCAATAACGCACAAGTAATATGAAAGTAATATTCATCGAAGTTATTAAAATAAATACTAGCTCTGCTCATAAAGATTTAAATTGCTTAAAGTTACGAATGGAATTTTCCAGAGTTGCAATTTCTTTCCGGTAATTTATAATGAATAATGTTTAGAAGTTTCCAGTCTTGATACAAGTCTGTTCCGATATATTTTATCTCATCTTTTACGTTTTGTGAAATATAATAATGAAAATAAAAGTATTTCGTTGTTTTCAATTTAGTAAAATAATAGACATATATTTCCAAAATATTTGGAAAAAATATATTTTTCTCCGATCGAACGAAAATCAAAGTACTTACGTATTTCCCATACCTTTTCTTACTTCAAAATGCAATATTCATGTAGGTAAAAGGCGTTGCTACGTAATGTACTGTTCAGGCCATGGTCGGGAATATTTTTTCCTGAAGCTTACCTTTTTCCATACATTTAACATTAACTAATGACGTTTATTAAAGTCAATCAACAATAATTAATAATGTTATACCTAAGAAGGTTATACCATAGTAACGTAATATAGCGAGATTAATAATTATAATGTTTTTATAAGGTGTTCGCAAAAAAATTGGTACACAGGAAAACCATAGATTCCTAATGACAAAATATTATTAGGATTTAACCAAACAAACCTATATCGAGAAGTTGGAAATGAGGAAGATATAGAATGTCAAAGTAAAACAAAAATATTTCGATAATTTTTCAGCATTTCGAGTATTTTAATAAAACTTGATATCTGGGGATTTTAAGACATTAGCTAGTCAGATTTGATATTCATTTTTATGTGTAAACTAAAGGATGCTAGCCGCCCTATTTAAATTTCTGTAAAACGTTTCAACTTTTGTTTGCTAGTCTTTATGTATCTACCATCTAAGTTAACCAGTAAACTCTCTTTTGCTTCCACACAAAAAGGTATACTCTATAAGAGTGGCTCTGGGCAACTGATTTTAAGATATTTACGTTTAAGCTGTTTAGTGCATCCGAAAATGCCTTTAAAATAGCTTACTAGCCAAAACTACAACTGCCTCATATTAAACAAATGATTTTTAATGTATTCTTTTATATGCTTTTTGGTTGAAATAAACAAATTAAACATGAGTATCTTAAAAACGGTGGCCAAGAGTTATTCTTAGAAAGTATTACTTTTTTGTATTGTAAGTAAAGGGGAGTTTACTGGTTAATTTAAATGGTATATACAGAGTATCATAAAAACGGTAGAATATTTTAGAAAAAATTACATAGGGTAGCTAGAGCTCTATAATTTACACGTAACAATATTATGAGATCTGAATACATAGATACTGGGAGTTATTTTAATACTCGAAACTTATCAAAAATTATCAAAATAAATTAAAAATATTTTTTACTTTGACACCCAGAATCCTTCTTATTATCAACTTTTGGATATAGGCGTGTTTAGTTAAATCCACTGTCGTCCAAAAATTAATCGTTTTTCCTACATGTTACACAATGTATTTTTATTTATTTTTTACATTTGTGGTTATTTTAATTTCACTATTTTACAATACTTTTTGGATTGTGCTTTAGAAAAAACTAGGACAATAACAAAAAAGGCTGTTAAAGTTATTGTTTTTATTAAAACATAAAACAAATAAGAACATTATAACAATCTCAAACACACAAAGTAGAATAAAATTAAACTAATTTTTAATATACTTTAGATGCTGCTGTCGTAACTAATTGTTGCCTGCTATTTCATTTTTAAATTTCGCGCAAAAGCTATTCCTCGACATTTCCAGTTGCTTGTTTTTGGGGCCCTACTTAACGTTTTTACCCCAGGGCCACTGCTGACTTAGCTACGCCACTGCATAAATCTAATATTAAACAAATCCATCTTTGGTCCAAAAATTTCTTAACGCTTAACATTAATTTTCCCGTGTAAAAACCAGACACAATCATATGAAACACACACTCTAAACAAAAAGAAAACGGTTTTGTCTTGTATTTGTTCATTAAAAGACGCAGATTGCTAAGATCGGACACGCTAATATGCCTACATGGTGCCTGTAAAAATCGTGTTCGTATTGCTGGTTCACCGAAGTAAGGGGAGATGGGGCATAATAAATCTCTGACGTCATTTAAAATTTTGGAATCTTGCGCAACGCGTTTTTAGGGTGTCGGTATAACTATCTGTTAAATGTCAAATGTCATTTGTCAAATGTAAAGTGTCATCTGTCACCTCTCATATGTCAAAAATCACGTGACTTAGAAAATGGCCGTTATGCGTAGGCTACTTGAGCTAACTTTTTAAATTGATTTGCGCAAACGCAAAATTTTTAAGTCATACCGTTCGGGGACCATCGACTTGAATCGTAATTTAACCCCGATGATGAGTCATTGGCGCGCAGTTTAGACCTAAAAAAATAGTTTAACGGTATACCTATCAAATAGTGAAAATTGTATGACGCCATCTTTAACCATAAGGGCGCTACAGATGGTTAAAAATAGTTGAGAAATATCAATAAGCGATTAGAACGGTAACCTCATAGTAAATTACAGATTATGGCTTTGGTATTAGAGTTAGAGAAATGAAACTTGGTAAAGGAATAGTTGTTAACGTCAATAAGTTTAAAGTCAAATCTGTCAGACCTGTCATTGAACTCTCGTGACGGTAGTATTACTAAAGTAATATACCCTTTGCATTTACCAATCAGACAGCAGTATTTTATCCAAATAGTAGTTTCTGAACATACCCCTTGTTATTTTAACCAATCAGCGACAGGGAAACCTCTATTTTTAGCCAATCACAAATCAGTATTTACCCAAATGGATGGTTTCTGAACTTACCCCAACTAGAAATACGTACTTCTATACTTACAAGGTCAAAACAACACTCAATACTTTACAAATTTATTTTCTAATAAAATAAAAATATATTGTTGCCAGGTTGCTAAATACTTTTTACAATAATGTGTTATAAAATAGGGTATTTAATCATAAACTCAACATGTATTTTGGTACGTGGTCGTAATTTTCTCCTGAAAATAAAATATAATCATTCAACTATAATTTTTCCTGTAGCAAATCGCTTAGTTTTTCATATGCTCTTGCGTTTAGAAAAGTTTTAACAACAATATTAACATATTCAATAATTCCACTTTTAATGGGAAATATGCAATAATCAAATTTTGTGCCGTTTATAAGAATGTGTTTTGATAAACCCTTTTCATCAACCAAGATGATGTTTATGGAACCATACAATTTGTTCTCGAGCTTCTCCTTTACATCATCTTCTGTTTTAAGCTTTTTGCTAAATGATATGGATAAGTTAAATTACGTCCAAATTTGTCGAGAGTCATCTTAAAAATGATGTTGTATAACTTAATCAAATCTTTTTATTCAATAATATCGGCTTTCCTTAACTCTTTAATAATACTCATAATCTCATTTTGGTGGTTATTATTACCAACTTGCCTGTTAGCAATAAACAATCCTAATCTATTTACAAGTTTATTTGGATCATCCCAGTAAATATAATCACTTTTATCATTGTTTAATATCTTATGTTTAGTATCAATTGGTAAACCATAACACTGAGGATTTTCTGCTCTTGTAATTCGCCACTATCTATCGCGTTCTTTTTGTTTTCTTGCACGCTCCTTTTTTATACGTTCGAGTAAAGGTTTAATTGTCAACATGTACTTAACACCTCTGTTTCCAACATTCTGTTCGTTTTCATCAAAATTTCCCTTGCTAGCAACCGATTAGTCTTAAATTTTAACACGAGCTTTTAAATATATTTTTTTAGTCATTAATTAAATATTTTTTCTCACCGATAAATATTTTCGTTTTTTTAAACAATTTAGGGCGGAAATTTTGGTCAAAAAAGATTAAAAAAAAACCGTTTTGGCAAAAAATATTTTGCCTATTTCTTTGATTAATTACTAGATTAAACATTACTTTAACGAAATCTGTTCGGTTTTTAATTTTAAAGGATCTAGTTCAGAGATATAGTGGTTACCGCAAAGCGTATTTTTTGAGAGAAGCTTTAGGCTCCCTTTCCCGCCCCTTCTGTTTTAGTGTCCACTTAATCGGTGGTACACCCATAAATTTTTCCTGGGAGGGTTTCAGCAAGTACTTTAATTTTCAAATTTAATTAAATTATATAAAACTAATAGCGCCGGTGCCGAAAGGTTATTTAGTCGTAAAACATATTTTCCTTAGTTTTGGCGTAGGAGAAACTAAAATTTAATATGTAAAAGTTAGACCCAGAAATCGTGTTGACCGAAGTTATCTTTCATATTCTTAAATAATACCTGCATCCTTTTGGTCAAAAATGCGTATAAGATTACTCGCAGCCTTTAACTTCTGGTCGAAATTACATGTGTTTTTAGTACATGCTCCAAACTTGGTCGAAATTACATCCGCCCCCAAGACCGTTTAAAGTGCGTTTTGTTTTAGTTAAGCCTTATTTTATATTTGATTTTGTAAAAATATATTTTAAAAATAGTTTTTATATTTGTAAGTTTTTAAAGTGCGTTTTGTTATAGTTAAGTCTTATTTTGTATTTGTTTTTGCAGAAATATATATTTAAAAAATGTTTTTTTATATTTATAAATTTTTAAAGTGCATTTTGTTTTAGTTAAGTCGTATTTTATATTTGTTTTTGCAAAAATATATTTTAAAAATTGTTTTTTTATATTTAAAAATTAAAAAGAAAGGTTTTAATTAAAAAATTATAAAAAAATTAATCGAATTATGTAGTTTTCATTTATAACGTGGTATGGTAACATTGATATCAATGGATTTTGAAATAATTTACATATTTATTTGTACATAACTCATTTTTATGTACTTGTCTTGGTGCCAGCAAAAAATATTTATTAGTATACTGCTCTATGAAAAGTTGGGCCGCCCCAATAATAGTTCGCCCCCCACCCTGTGACCCACGCTACGCCACTGATCCTATCTCCAAACCTAATAGATGTTAAGATATTAATGTTAAAACGATAGACTGTCTTAAAAATAGCAAAAAAAAAAATTTTTTAACGTTTTACTATTCTTAACTTAAAAACTATTAGGTTTAGAGATAGGATATACTTGACAAAAAAGATTAAGAAATAGTGTTAAGTATAAATTTAATGTTTAAGGTCTTCACTGCCGAAAGTAAATTTCTGTGACACTTCCGGTAAAACCGGAAATTGTATTTTTACAATAATAGGATATAAGGTTAATTAAATATGTGTACAAAAAATCGCATTAGCCCTTTTCTGCCGTCACTTTTATAACAAATCAAATAAAATGGCGGTTACCATGACATTTTCGAACGCCATTTTCGCAAAAAACTAAGTAGGATAGGTAAAACATTAAATACATGTATTTGTTTTTGTCATATCCTTTGAAATTATTTTTTAAAAAATTATATAGGGTTGTATATTTAAAATAGCAAAGCTTAAAGCACTTCTGGTTAAACCGGATTTGCCACATAAAATTTAAAACATCAGAAATCTGTATGCTATCAAACCATATATCCGTTCAAAATGTCAAAATCCTGTAGCACCTCTCAAGAAAATAACAGTCTTGTTAGTAATCTTGTCGCCACCCGCTATGGGTCTTTATTTATTAAAAACGGCGTTAATTGCTCTAATCCAGGGGTTCATAAACTTTTCTGTAGTGTGACGCCCTTGTACACTTCCTATTCGTCTACGACGCCCTTACGCCCATCAATCAAAAAAGGTCCTTACCTCATATGAACATTTCCTATTTTAATAAATAAAGAGCAAGAAAGGACCTTCACGTAAAAAGTTTTATTTTAACTTCCTTTTTCTTCTTATCTACTTCTATTACTTACTTTTTATATTACATTAAAAAAATACAATTTTTATCGTTTTTTAAATACTTTTACTCTACCTGGCCCATTAACATGCGACGCCTCTGGAACGACACTGCCATGCCCCAGGGCGTTGCGACGCACAGTTTTGAAAGCTTTAATCTATTGTCTATATTAAAATATGCCTACGTTATGGATAAGTTAACGTTTTAGTGAAATAAACCCAACGTTTTTAAAACCCTACCAATGTGGGAAGATACCCGATTGGTTGGATAATGCCTACCCACCTGGGGTGGATAAGGCCGCTCATCGATTTAAATATTTTTTACCATAAAATAAAACATGTTTAAATAAATTAAATTATATACCGTGTTATCCAATATTTAATATAAATCCTAGACATTTAAATTCTTTTAAATAAAAAAAAATTATGGACTTAAAACTAGAAGGTAAAATCCAACATAAAAGAAAATAAAATACTTTAAGAGTAATTTATGTAACAAGTGCATAAAGTGATATTTTTTAACGAATGAGCATGGCAATCACATGACAAAAAAGACCCTTTAGGCATGTGTTATATACTATATTTTTCTACGACCGTATAAAATTTTTTCAAAATACCATTTTGTACATGTTTTATTAATCTAAACTTATTAATTTTAATTTTTGCAGCTACAGCCATTATGTTTGTCACAAAAAATCATAGCCTACTTATTTTTTAAGAGACAATTATCCCCTTCATAACTATGCATTTATTATGTAATTTAAAAAAATTATATATATGTACTTACTTTTTGTAGAAATAATACTAAAAAAGTATAAATCCTTTTTAATTTCTTAGTCATTTAAATTTATTTTTACTATTAATTTTCAATAATTTGTAATAAATTTATTTGCAAACTGTCAAATTTTAAAACTAGTGACACATGAACTAAAAGAAATAATGACGAAATCAAAGGTAACTTGACTGTTTGGTTCAGTTGATGTCGCGTTTACTGTTATATTGCATAAATTGATATTTAAGTTTATTGTAGTAGGCTTAAAACAAAACACTTAAGTGTAAAAAAAGCTTGGAGTACTTTAACTTCATGTTATAGATTAAAAAAACAGCATTCTTTAACGGTGGTAGAAAAACATATTTTTTATAAAAATAATAACATTAAATTATTTTATTGTTATACACTAACCAGAAATAACAAAATTTTAATGGTAGTTTTACCCGAATACGATTTTACCTATACTACCCTCAAAGTTTCGATTAAAAGGAACAGAGATAAGTAAAAAAAATGTTTTAGCTTGACAAAAATGCTTTTTATTATTTTTTAAGGCATAAAATGTGCTTTTGAATTTTAACGAATTAAATTAGCCCACTTTCTTCTATCACCGTGAAATCGGACTCGGTGCGGTTATATGTGGCCCGACCTTAATTAGTGGTTGCGTTTAAAAATTATTACGGTAGGCGACGCGGCGTTACCCGCTGAGCGGGTCTTCCCGGACCTCCCTATAGAATAGAGGATTATTGAAAGTTGCCTTATTAAGCTCGGGAATTATTAATACCGACCTTATTTAAATAGTGCTTGTACTCATAATTTAGAGTTATTGCAAATCATGTTGACAGTACCATTAACCTAAAAAAAGGGGACAAAAATTTAGTAGATTTTTTTTATTATTTTATGTTGTAGGGTTTTGTTTAACACGACTACAGAAATACATTTAAGGTTTTAAGTATTTTTACTTCTAAAAAGTTTTAGATTTTGTGGTCGGCAGCCGTTCGGTTAGACGAACAGTTTCGAAGTTAAAATAAGGCCAAAATAAGGCACGACCTAAAACCGACATAAATAAAGTCAGGTACTATACTTATTAAGGGAGTCCTTATCCTACCATGCTTCTGCGCAAGCTCAGATGTCAAAATAAGGCTGGTATTATTAGTGCCTGGCCTTATTTCACTCTGCTATATTTCTCTAATATGACCACATATTTGTAAAAAAGCATTTTTATTTAGTAAAAAATAGGAATTGCTTTAAGCGAATTTTTTTTTATTGTTGCAACGGTTTTAATACATTATAATACATTCTATTCAGCGGCTCCATTTATATACCAAAAAAATGTTGCAGTCAAAAGCCATACCCGTCTGAGCCAAACAGTCTAAAATAAATTGGAAAAATTTCAAAGCAATTTGTAGGTGAAGGAAATTCATTGCAGCATCGATAAAATATTTTCCGGTTCGCTTGACACTTTTGTACCATTACGAGTTTGAAAATTTTTAATAGAAAACTTTGACGAAAGTATTTACATAACAGCTTAGATTAAAATACCTAAATACATTTACTTTTATAAATAAAATGTCAATACTATCAAAATACACAGAAAAATTAAGTACAATATTGCATTTTTAAAAGCCTATAGAAGTGGTAAAGAGAAGTCAGTTTACAAAAAATCGTTTTGGTACTGCAGCGTTATTAAAAATTATTAAAAAAATAAGTAATAAAATAACTTAAACCAAAAGAAATAATAATCTGAGAACTATTACGAATTGCACAAATAAATGATGTAATCCTGGTTGCAGTGTTAAAGTTAGCGATCTTTTTGTAAATTAAATGTTACAATTATAACTTTTCTATTTTTTTCCTAATGGTTTATTGGTTAAAGCAATAATATCAAAAATCACTAGATAGTGGTTTGTTATTCATTAAAAATCTTAAAAATGTGCTTTTGTTTAACAAAATAAAAAATTAAATGTTGACAAAGTAAAATTATCTTGTTAAAAAAATTAACCTGTACATTATAGTGCCTATTATTTTACACCCTCTACAATAAATCAATAAAATTATTTTATTTATTTTTGAAAAGCCTAAACTCTTTGCTAAAAAATAGGTAGGTACTATTGTGCAATATCTATAAATCAAAACAACAAACAAACAACTTTTTTTTATTACCGTAAATTGGGGTGACTTGGGCCTACCGAGGTAAGTATGGCCATTTTGGAAAAGATGTTTATATTTACTACAACATTAAAACTATTGGTTATAAAAAAAAATATCTGGCACTTTATTTTAAAAGAAAACACTCTAAAAATAAATTAATAGTAGACAGAATTATGTTATGTTGAAGAAAAAAATTTGAGATTCGATGAAAGTTGAACGCATTTTTTCTAGTTATTATACTTCTAAAAACTTTGGTTTCAGAAGTGTTTTTTTTCGCTTAGCATCAAACAAAAGGTAAAATAAAGTTGATCAACTATCTGTGCTTCATAATTAGAATCGTTTTAGTTGAAAAAACAAATAGGGTGCCATAGTGACCCCTTAGATTTTCAAGAGTTCCGGGGTGAGTATAGCCATCTCAAAAACCTTGAAAATCGCAGTTATTTCGACACTAATGCGTTTGACCGTTAAAGTTTAGTTGTTTTCTTGCTTATTGGCTTAGTAACTTGTTTGTTTACGTTCGGCAATTATACAAAAATAGGTTGATAAGTAGTTTTTTTTTATATTCTTTGCATTTTAAACATTAATTAGCATAATATTGTTTGTATATACTCGGTCTCTATAAATTTATGGGTCTATTTCCTTGTAGGATTTTCAGGTTAGGTTCAAGGAGTTAAGCTAATATCTCTATTATTTTTGTTCTGAGAGTCTTTGTAATAACATCACGTTTTTATTTAAAATACTTTGCATTAAAAAACATGTCTTGAAGCTTACTAATAATAAAACGTGTTTTAAAAAATGGCAAGAAAATATAAGAGAGCGCTGGGCAGCAGATCTTATCGAAATTATAATGAAGATACACTTCAAAATGCCTTAGCAGAAATTAAAAACAAAACAATAAGTCAACGCGAGGCTTCTAGAGTCTATAAAATCCCCAGAAGCTCGCTGCAGTTAAATTTAAAGTTAGGTCCACCGAAACAAAAACATGGGGGCAACAAGAGTCGCTTATCAAAGACTGGTTTTGAAGTTTGTTCAGATCTTTTCTCGGAATTCTATTTATAACTTGCTCTGCATCGCATGGATAAATTCCACATTTTCGGAAGCTAGAGATTAAAGACTCTTTGCCACTTTCCACAAATCGGCCATTAATTGCTTTAGAAGGCTTGGAAAATGAGATTTGTTGACAACACATGCATATTTGTATTTATATTGTTCCAAAATTTTACGCCAAGCTAACTTTATTTGCCGGAAATATGCTATTATGTTAAGTGTGTTGTGTTAGCAAGAAGGCATATAAATCTAACATTGTGTTCTTCGCATAATTGCAAGACATGGGAATTTATATGCTAAGTCAAGTTGTCACCTATAACAACTTTAGGACCGTCTTCCTTCTTCAAAACAGGAGTAAAAAATGTTCAAACCAATCATCAAAAGTGCAGGAATCAAATCACCCTGTTTTTGTTCGATTATACCTCGTATTTGGTGGTCCGCCTTGAGTCCAAAAGTCATACAAGTTCGTCGCCCGATATACCACATACAGTGGTAAAATAGTTCCAGCAGCATTACCACAGAACATTATAGATGTGGATGTTTTTAAAGTGAATATTCCCCTCAGGTTATTTTATACCTCATTTCGTAATTACTTCCTTCTTCCCTCCGGTCGTCCTTCAAGTTGCTTTTATCAAAGTTGAAAATATTATGTGGCTGAATATCAACAAGTTCCTTTTCCAAATGATTAAAATAATCATTAAGTGTTTCGACTGAGACTGCAGCTCTGGCATTTTTATATTAGCGGCAAATCTAACAGACAATTCTTTGTGCCCTAGTTAGAAATAGCTCGGTCCAGTAAGACCCAGGCATATTGTCTACTAAATTTGGAACATGTCACTCCTTTTCTATCAGGAAATATTTTTTATCAACATTCTGAGCTCTATTTTATCAATAGGAAAGCCGAACTCGGACAACGTTATTATATTGGCTACTATTATATTTTCTTTGTCTTTGGACAAAATGGTTTGCCCCCATGCTTTTGTTTCGGTGGACCTAACTTTAAATTTCAACTGCGGCGAGCTTCTGGGGATTTTATAGACTCTAGAAGTCTCGCGTTGACTTATTGTTTTGTTTTTAATTTCTGCTAAGGCATTTTGAGTGTATCTTCATTATAATTTCGATAAGATCTGCTGCCCAGCCTCTCTTATCAGAAATTATAATGAAGATACACTTCAAAATGCCTTAGCAGAAATTAAAAACAAAACAATAAGTCAACGCGAGGCTTCTAGAGTCTATAAAATCCCAGAAGCTCGCTGCAGTTAAATTTAAAGTTAGATCCACCGAAACAAAAACATGGGGGGCAAACCATTTTGTCCAAAGACAAAGAAAATATAATAGTAGCCAATATAATAACGTTGTTCGAGTTCGGCTTTCCTATTGATAAAATAGAGCTCAGAATGTTGATAAAAAATTATTTCGATAGAAAAGGAGTGACATGTTCCAAATTTGTAGGACAATATGCCTGGGTCTTACTGGACCAAGCTATTTCTAACTAGGCACAAAGAATTGTCTGTTAGATTTGCCGCTAATATAAAAAATGCCAGAGCTGCAGTTTCAGTCGAAACACTTAATGATTATTTTAATCATTTGGAAAAGGAACTTGTTGGTATTCAGCCACAAAATATTTTCAACTTTGATAAAAGCAACTTGAAGGACGACCGGAGGGAAGAAGGAAGTAATTACGAAATGAGGTATAAAATTACCTGAGAGGAATATTCACTCTTTTTTTTTTTTTTTTCCCAGGGGAGCCGTCTGCATGTCCGGTGGCACTGCAGCCTGAAGGCTTATTGTACCAAACTCCCGTTTTATTGTACCCATTCCAGTACCCTAGTTCCTTGAAGAAGGCGGTATAGGTCTGCTGGGTGCGTACCATATGTTTCCGGGGGCACTCTAATATCCCCGAAGATTGCCTGTCTTTTGTGATCCAGTGCCTCACACTCTGACAGTATGTGGGATACTGTTTCGGTCTCTGCTCCACATAATCTGCAGTCCAGATCTCCGTTGTATAATCCCATTTTATTTAGGTGTTCTTTCACTGGAGCATGTCCGGTGAGGAAACCTGTGATCGTTCTTAGCTGATTCCTACCCATTTTGAGTAGTTCTTTAGCTCTTTTTGTGCATGGTCCACTGATGTATATTTTCCCATGCATGTGTTGAGGAAGCCTTTCCCAGTGCAGTCTTTGCTGGTCCTTTACCCAGTTTTGTACCGCACTCCGGAAGGTGCTCTTTGGCACTCCAAGGACTGGTTCTGGCCCGACGTATGTCGTGGCTGACCCCTTCTAGCCAGTTCGTCTGCGTTTTCATTGCCTCGAATTCCGCAATGCCCTGGCACCCACATCAACCTCGTGTTGTTGCGTTCCGCCAGTTCCCTGAGTTCCTCGAGGCATTCTAGTACCAGCCAAGACGATACCTTGGGATTAATTAGTGCACCAAGGGCTGCTTGACTATCCGTAAGAATGTTGATTGTACAATTTGTGCGGGGCCTTTGGTTGTTAATCCTGGCACATTGTAAGATCGCAAAATTTCTGCTTGAAATACAGAGGCGTGGTTTCCCAGTGGAAAGGTCAAACGAGTGTTTCCCATCTCACTGTAGACACCTGCTCCTGACCCTTCTTCGGTTTTGGACCCGTCCGTATACCAGGTTTGACCTCGAAGAGAGAGTCTGAAATTTTCGTTTGCCCAGTTCTCCCTTGGGTGTATTGTCACCTGAAAGGGTCTTCTGGGTACGATTTGTGGGGTCATATAGTCTGTCCTCATATCCATTATGGGACTCCTTATGATATTTTTTATTTCCATGTGTCCTGATCTAACTTTTGTGTTGCTCAGGTTGTGTTTCAGTCTGTATACCCCCATTCTCGCCTCCCCTTGTACCACTATATGCAGTGGCGGGAGGTCAAGTTATATTCACTCTTTAAAAACATCCACATCTATAATGTTCTGTGGTAATGCTGCTGGAACTATTTTACCACTGTATGTGGTATATCGGGCGACGAACTTGTATGACTTTTGGACTCAAGGCGGACCACCAAATACGAGGTATAATCGAAAAAACAGGGTGGTTTGATTCCTGCACTTTTGATGATTGGTTTGAACATTTTTTACTCCTGTTTTGAAGAAGGAAGACGGTCCTAAAGTTGTTATAGGTGACAACTTGACTTAGCATATAAATTCCCATGTCTTGCAATTATGCGAAGAACACAATGTTAGATTTATATGCCTTCTCGCTTAACACAACACAATTAACATAATAGCATATTTCCGGCAAATAAAGTTAGCTTGGCGTAAAATTTTGGAACAATATAAATACAAATATGCATGTGTTGTCAACAAATCTCATTTTCCAAGCCTTCTAAAGCAATTAATGGCCGATCTTGTGGAAAGTGGCAAAGAGTCTTTAATCTCTAGCTTCCGAAAATGTGGAATTTATCCATGCGATGCAGAGCAAGTAATAAATAGAATTCCGAGAAAAGATCTGAACAAACTTCAAAACCAGTCTTTGATAAGCGACTCTGTTATAGCGATATCGTAGAAAAAAGATTTGGTGAAGGATTTGCTAATTCCAAATTAATGAAAATGAAGATCACTATAACTCCTGGCAAAAGCCTTCAAAATTTACCAAAAGAAGGGAAGATATAACTGACAACACGAATACCCTAAACGACCCCGATGTGCCAACGAGTAACACCGATTATGTGGAACTAGAAGCAGTGCCTGAAACCAGTGGTAGTGGAGGAACAAAAATTCAAGGAGTCCGAAATCCACGGGCAGGCAAAAGAATATTCTTCCATTTAAGCCTTACTCCAACCCAAAATTGTCATCCAAGGTTGAAACAGAGAGTGATGTTTCTTCTGGAGGCTACACTTCATTATCAGAAGGTGAAGGGGAGAATTGGGATCATAAAAGCACCAATGGTGAAGAAGTGGAACAGTTACCAGTTGACAATTTATCCAATATGTATAAACCTGGAGACTTTATTATAGTCAAATATGACCAAAAATACTATCCAGGCAAAGTAGTTTCCATTAATAAAAATGAATCAAAAATGTCAACTATGATTGAGTGTGGACCAAAAGCTTGGAAATGGCCAAATATGAAGATGTCATCTGGTACCAAAATATAGACTTTATGGAGAAGATCCAGCCACCTGATACTCATACTTCAAGGGCAATTTTGGGGTGCCTGAGATGTTAAAATACACAAACTTTGTTTTCTTTAAATATATTTTTTTATCTTTGTTTTTATATCTACCTATATAGTTCCTATGTTAACCAAATACAACTTAGTTTCATAATGATGTGTTATTAGTTTTTACTTACAAACCTATTTGTTTTGTTTATAGTTAAGTTCTTGAGTTAACCAACGTATTATTAGAAAAAATGTTTTGATTTTGTTTATACATTGTGTATTTTTGTAATAAAAACTATAAAAACACGTTTCTTATTTGAAATATCATAAATACAGCATAATTGTTTTTTAACTTTTTAGTGGCCATAATCGCCCATTTCATGGTTTAAAACGGGCCTGTAGTGCTAATTTAATACAAGGCCATATAGACCCTCTAGTGCGGGGTGAAAATAGCCACCATGTTTTTATTTTTTTTAATGTATGCAAAAAAATTAAAATATTTTATCTATAGAAATCAAAGGTAGAAATATTGTTTAAGATTTTGCAATATTTACAATAGCAAAAATAGTGGATCATAGTCACCAGAGTTGGGTCCTATTCGAATACTCAGTATTGTGAATAGTATTCAGAAATACATTTTGTCGGTATCTGAATAGTATTCGAATACATTTGTGTGTTTGGTATTCGGCAGAATAATATTTTGCTCAGTATTTGGGATTCTGTATTCGAATACTTTAGAAGTATTCGACCAATTTTCTTTTGAGTATTCGAATACCGGCGTTCCGAGTATTCGAATACCGTCATGATTTAAATAAGAAATGGGATGGTAAGGTCCTTTTTTTTTGCTCTTCAATTTTGTCATAGGTTTTGTTTAGTAGTATTCGAATCTTTTCGTTTCCAGAATTCGAACACCGATTCCGGGTATTCATGTATTCGAATACTTTTTTCTTCCAAGTATTCAAATACTCGGTATTTAAATACTTTCTTTTTCCGGTATTCGTATTCGTATGCGAATACCGATTTTCAGTATTCTGCCCAACTCTGATAGTCACCCCAGTTTACGGTACGTGTTATTAAATACTTTTTTTTAGGACGGTTTGACATAAGCTTTATTTAACTTTATGTATTCTTTAGGTCCAATTTTATTGATGGATAGGGAACCTTTGGCAATGCTGCAAGATTTTTTTATTTAAGTGAAAAAAATATAACCATTTCCAATAAGTTGTCATATTAATGTTTTTGCTGTGTTCCAAAAAAAGATCCATAATAAACTTGTGTTTTTTTAATGTAACACCTTGTGTATTAGTTTATTTTTGGATTGTAAAAATAAAAATAAAGTAAGTTTTATCAGCGATACCTATACCAATAATGTAAAGTTTTAAATATATTTAAGATTTTTGAGAGATTCCTAAAAGAACAAAATTTTATTATATCCTACCCTACTTACGCTTGACTTTAAATATTTTATTAGATTGCTAGATTATTGACTGTACCATTATATACATTTAGTTTTTTTTTTTAATTTAAAACAGAAACCAATATTTTATATTATATTAGTTTCTGAACACCCTGTTTAATTTCCAGTAAAAAAAATAAATGTAGGTAATGATACAATTATTATTCCAGCAATCTAACATAATATACAGAGTCAAGCGTAAGTAAGGTATTATATATTAAAATTTTGTTGAAATTTTTCTAAAATCTTAAATATCTTAAAAACCTTATAGTTTTGGTATAGGTATCGCTCATAAATTTTATTTTTATTCCTACAATCTAAAGATTAATTAATATACAGGGTGTTTCATTACAAAAAAGCACAAGTTTATTATAGATATTTTTTGAAGTACCCTATATAATTTCGCCACCGCAGCCGCAGCTGACGCTCACAACGATTCGTGTACCTTTAAAGTATTTTACAAGTTATGGACTGAAAGGCAATAACTGACAACATTTTGTGCCTGGCTCACAGTATATTTCCTCTATTTTCACAAAAAGCAAGTATTTTTGTAACAACTCTATAAAATAAATACGTTAGCAACTATTTCAATCCAGGGTGTTAGGTTTACTTATATTTATCTTTTACACTTTTCTATGTACCCTAACTTGGTAGTGATTTACTAGAATTCTCGCGTCCGAGAACAAACGTTAAACGCTTGAAAAGTAGAAACAGGATTCTCTTGAGATTCTTTTTAAACTAGAAAAGCGTAATAAAGTAAAAATTCCCTTGAGAAAAATGTACGAGTATACCTATGTGCAATATGAGACCTATCTGTAATGTAGAACAGGTTGTAATTAGCTACTTTACTTATAAATAACATTGTACAGAGTGGCGCCTTTTCGTTGACCTTGCAGGGTATATCGAAACCTAAAAGAGATAGAACAAACCTGATTGCGCAATCTCAATTTTGATTTTTAAAACAAATTCAATGGTAAAAGCAAACCATGGCTAACTTGATTCGTGTGGATATACAGAGTGTTTTTAAAATTGTGTCAATTTGGCCGGGCACTTGTAACTCGCTCGATATAAGAGAGAGAAAAAAAATGTAAATAGAAAAGTTTTAGGGATTTTTACGTAAAATTCAGTGGCGTACCTTTTATTTTAAAGTTATAACACAAAGTTGTTTTTTTTAATTGAAACGCCCTGTATATTTTATCACCAAAAGGAAGGTCTCCTTAAAAGCTATAAGAAATACCACATTTAATATATCTATTCTTAATAGTTTCGGAAATATGGTCATCATCAGATTTTTTTGACCAAACACCCTGTATATTATATTACCGTTGCAAAGATATTTTAAAGAGGTTGAAAAAAATCTGCATTTGATATATTTATCTTTTATATTTTTGGAAATATGACCATATAGGTCCAAAATATAGTAGATATACGCATTAATATTTGGACGCTCATAATTTCGAAACTGTAGAAAAAATTATTTTAAATGTGGTTAATTTTTAAAGGTCTTTAAAATGTATTTTTATTGGTAATAAAATATACAGGGTGTTTTACTTTAAAATTCTATTTTTTTATCGAATTTCGGACGATAGCTATATTTCCGAAACTATTAAAAATTAAATATATTAGGTGCGGTATTTTTACGGCTTTTAGGGATACCTTTTTAATGGTAATAAAATATACAAGGTGTTTATTTTTAAAAAACTCAACGTTGTGTTATAACTTTAAAATAAAAATCAATTAAAAAATGTAGGTAAAAAGGTAAAAATCCCGTAAACTTTCCTTTTACATTTTTTCTTTATCTCTAATATCAAGCGAGCTACAAGTGCCCGGCCAAGTTGACAAAATTTAAAAACACTCTGTATCTCTAAAACGAATCAAGTTAGCCATGATTTACTTTTACCATTGATTTTTTTAATCGAAATCGAGAATGCGCTATCAGATTTGTTCTATCTTTTTAGTTTTTGCTATACCCTGCAAGGTCAACTACCTTGGATATTAAATTTGGTAAATATAGCTTTAGCGGTTTTAAAGGTATTTAAAAGTTGCGGTACTTTTTACAAACCCAGTATATTGTATGCAGATTCCATTTATAAAAATATATACTTCAGAGTGTCTGTACTTTGTCCAGGTCGATGCTATGTGCCAACTGTAGCATTTTCCCTAGGTCCGGTCCTGCAAGGTTTAGTGATTCGGATTCAATTTTGTAGGTTTCAAATATGTCCTCTCGTGGACCCTCTAGAAGGGATTTCATCCCTATTTTCACATCACCTACAGATGTTATCTTCTACCAGACTCAATCTGGTTGGGTGCTTTTAGTAAACTAGTATTCAGATACTAGGCCTGTAATAGTCCTTAGCTGAGTTCTACTTATGCCCAGTAGTCTGCATGTAAGGTCCTGAGAGAGACCTTTGAGCATTGCCCTAGTATGCATTATCTTTGTTTTTGATGGCCGTAGTTCCTCAAACTTTCTTTTGGTCCAATCCTTGGCCCATCGCTTAAGGACCTCACATGACATACCTGGGGAGGGGGCAGAGTACTGTCGGGTTTAGGTTATTGCTACCCTCTACCGCCAGTTTATCTGCTGCCTGGTTTCCTTTAATTCCAGTGTGTTACCGTACCCATACCAAATTGACCGTATTGGACTCTGCTAATGTATTGAGAGTCTCTATAAAGTCTCTAACTAGCTTGAACTTAATTATTACCCTACTCAATATTTGTAGGGTGGTTCTTGAGTCACTGCATATACAGGGTGTCCCAACTCTATTTATAAACGTAATAACTTCTGCCCCTGGCCCCTGTACAACATACAAAAGTAAACATAAATAAATAAAAAATTATTCAGATACATTTTTTTATTGACGGTACTAGTTATTTTACAAGGTGTCTCAAAAACATAATTTTCATCGTCAAGTAGGTTTTCTTAAATGGAACAACCAGTACATTTTTAAAAATTTTGACTGTACAAAATTCTATATCAAAAATGTAAAACGCACAATACGTCTATTTGGTTCTAAGTTTGTTTAAATAATAAAATATCTATCTAAAATAAACTAACTAGCTGACTTAACAATTAGTAGTTTTTACAACGGAAGTTAATTAACTACAGCGCATTATATTATTTGTCACTTTTGATGCCCAGTTGTACAAAGCAGGTTCTAACTCATTTCTACTGAACTGTGGTCAGGCCTTTGAACTTTCCGTAAAATCCTAATATCTTTTAATTCCTTAACACTGACAGCAATATTAAGATTTTACAGAAAGTTCAAAGGTCTGACCTCAGTTCAATGGAACTGAGTTTAAACCTTTGTACAACTGGGTCTGACAGTAACAAATCATTTAAAAATAATTAAAACCAAAATAATAGTTATTTTCTTTTTTCAGTTTTAATCGTAAATCAGTATAACAGCATACTGTTGATATCTCAAAAACTAGGAATAATTGACGTATAATTATACATTTTTGATGTAAAATTTATTACAGAGTCAAAATTTGTTAAAATATAAGGTGTGTTCCATTTAAAAAATTTACTAGACAATACAAATTGTGTTTTTAAGACACCTTGTTTATTAAGTGATACTAGGAACTAAAACTCATAAAAAAGTGTATCGGAATAAACATTTCTTATTTTAAGTTTTTTTTGTATCTTGTACAGGAGCGAAGTTATTTCCTGGATAAATAGAGTTGGAGCACCTTGTATACAGGTTATTGAAGTAGTCCATACTTGCAGTGGAGTGTTATATCAAAATACATACTATGTATTGTGTTTCACACCACAAATTGTGTATGTGCGAACATGTTTTGACTGCTTAGGCCGTCATCATCAGCGCCAAAAACTGAAAACATAGAAAATGGAGTCAAGAGGTGAGCAAAAGATAAAAAAGACAAAAGAAAAAAGGAGACTGTAAAAATTACTATTAAACCCACCATGAAAGGAGACGGAAGGATACGCGTGATTAAATAAAGCTTACCTTAAAAAATTAAAAAACATACAAAAATTTAAGTATCACGTTCATACACACGTAGCTACACAAAGAAAATTAAAACGAAGAATTTTTTATGGGTTAGTAAATAATGTTTACAGTCTTCTTTTTCTTTTGTCTTTTTTATCTTTTCTTCTTCCCTCTTGACTCCATTACAACACATAAGCAAGGTCTTTTCTATGTTTTTAGTTTTTGGCGTGATGATGACTGTCTAAGCAGTCGAAACATATTCGTACACACACAAATTGTGGTGTGAAACACAATACATACTATGTGGAGATGACTGAAAGTTGTTTTATTTCAAATATTTTTATATATACAGGTATTTTCCTCCCTATTGCTGGTCCAAAATCCATCTGGTACAAGCACAGATCGTCCCTCTGTTGGAACTGATCTTCAACAGTCAAGACTAGCTCCATCCTTGGATTTTCACTCCAAACACCAGCTTCTGTTCCACTCCTAATTTAGCCCCACCTGTGTACCAGACAAGTCCTTTGTGGATGTGTTTTATTCTCTTTATTTTATTAATTATAAAAGGTAACAAAAAACCAAAAGAACGAATTTTGTAGGACTTGTACAATGATGTACAATCTACAAAAAATATTTATTTTTTTTATTTTGGGTTGCAGCTAAAAGTTACGGTGACAACTTTATGTTTTTCTTATGAAACACTCTCTAGCTTTTTTGTTAATTAACATCCCTGGTTATTATTATAATAAATATATATACTATATACCACAATATCCTTATCTTTTGCAGGTTTTTAAATATTTTTTTTTTTAATTTTAATATTTAGCTATAATATGGGGGGAATAACTCAACCGACAAAGTTTATGGGGTGATTCTACAATGGAAAAATAGGAAAAATAAACTTCACATAAACATATGTCCTAAACGCCTTAGTTTTTATAGTACCGGGTGTTAAAAATAATTCGTTTTTTATACGCCTAAGCAGTCGAAACATATTCGCACACACACAATTTGTGGTGTGAAACACAATACATAGTATGTGGAACTAAAAGTTGTTTTATTTTAAATATTTTTATATACACAGGTATTTTCCTTTGTATTGCTGGTCCAAAATTCATCTGGTACTAGCACAGATCGTCCCTCTGTTAGAACTGATCTCCAACGGTGAAAGCTAGCTCCATCCTTTGATTTTCACTCCAAACACCAGCTTCTGTCCCACTCCTATTTTAGTCCCACCTGTGCACCAGACAAGTCCTTTGTGGATGTGTTTTATTCTCTTTATTTCCTTAATTACAAGAGGTAAAAAAACCAAAGAACAAATTTTGTAGAACTTGTACAATTATGTACAATCTACAAAAATATTTAATTTTTTATTTTGGGGTGAAGTTAAAAGTTACGGTGTCAACTTCATGTTTTTCTAATGAAACACTCTCTAGGTTTTTTGTTAATTAACAGCCCTGGTTAATATTGTAACAAATATATGTACTAAATAACACAATACCCTTATCTTTTGAAAATTTTTAAATATTTAAAAATTCTTATCATCACCACTTTAGCAGTTTAATTTTAATATTGGGCTATAATATGGGGGAGGGAAACTCAACCGACAAAGTTTATGGGGTGATTCTACAATGGAAAATAGGAAAAATAAAGTTCACAAAACATATGTCTCAAACGCCCTTATTTTTTATAGTACCGGGGAATTAAAAATAATTTGTTTATTTTTATAATAACTTTCATACTTATTTAGATATTTTTAAAAATTTTAAAAGACGTTTTCTGTGCATAAAAATACATTTTTTGACATAAAAAAATTACCAATGACGTTCATAAGGGGTTTAGAGTAAATATTTTTCGAAAAAAAATGATATGGTTCTGCAATTAAAAGAAAAAAACAATAATTACCGTTTAATTAAGAACAAATTAAGTTTCCTGCTTTTTTATTAGATCATAGAGTAAAGAAATTATAAAAGTTATCATGAAATAGCCGATTTAAGGACAGGTCATGCGAAAACTCCCAATATAATTTTATTCGTTTCTCGTTGAAATACCGCCAGTTAGTCATTTCAGTAAGCTCACGTGTCTCCCCACCGCTGATGTTACACGAGGCGAGGCTTCGACCGACGCATTTAAAGTGTAAACTGGAAAAATGACAAGCCTGTCGCCAAGCCTGTCGCCAAGCCTGTCGCCAAGCCTGCCGCAAAAGCGGTACGAAAAATTTTAGCATGCCATGGTTTCTCTTATCCGTAGGTATGTTACTTTATGATTAGATGCACGGTTTTTGCGTAAATTAATAGAAATCATTTCTCGGCATAGTCAAATTAATAACTAATTATTATTAAATTATTTTTTACCGCTGATTATGATATAAGATTATTTTGTAAAAATGCAGTTTCGTAAAAAAATTTCTTGGAAAAATATTTATTCTAAGCTCCGACACTTGTAAAAATTTATTTTTTCTGGTATGTCAAAAAATGTCTTTTGATGCATTGAATACTTCTTTCAAATTTTTAAAGAATTTATAAATCGGTATAAAAGTTATTATAAAAAAGGATAATTTTCTAAAAATTTTACTACCCCGTAGTATAAAAACTAAGACGTTTAGGACATGTTTATATAAAGTTTTTTCTTATTTTCCATTGTTTAATCAAGTTTGTCGGTTGAGTGACTGGACACCCTGTATTAAAGAGTCTTTTGTTACTAAAATTGTTCAACAAAGGCGTACAAAAATATTTAATATGTAATATTTTTGCTAAGAAAACTGCATAACTCATCCTAAATTTTGCCTTGTGCAACATTTTGGCTAATTATATTTAGCCAAAAACAGCTAATCGTTTAGGACGGTCGGCTTGACGAGGATTAAGAAGCATTTTAAGTGCTAAGCACCCTTAAAATTGAAATTAATATTACAACATTTTAGAGTAAAAACATTTAAGTGGTGTAATTAAATAGCAGTTTACCTTTTTAAATAAAATTGATATATTAAAATAAATTGCACACAATATTTAAAAAGTATGTTTTTGCGTATTAGTAAGAAGCAAACAATATTTTTTCAGGGGTTGTTATTAAAACTTGCGATAGCCTTTTTTTCTGTTTCTAGATCGCATAGGGCTAGACGCACACTAGTCATTCAAAATAAATAAAAAAAAACATGTAAACGACCAACGACCTTTTTCACAGAACTTAAAGCCTAGTCCAGACCTACATATGTTTGCCCGCAAACATGAAAACATTTATATAAAAACTGTATAAAAGTTGTTTATTTTTTTACAAACATTTGTTTAAATTCCGAAATTCCTTTAAGCCTAGTCCAGACCTACATACATTTACCCACAAACACGAAAACATTTGTATAAAAACTGTATAAAAGTTTTTTTGTTTGTTTGTTTAAAATGTGCTTACAAACATTTGTTTAAAGTCCAAAATTCCTTGCGAGCAAATGTATGTAGGTCTGGACTAGGCTGAAAGCGAAAACATTTGCTGGCCATGTTCATGACTACGTCACGTCTACTACGTAAAACAATGACGTCATCATCAATTTTTGACGAGATCGGGTTCCCTGTGGTCCAAAATTGTGGTCACTTAAAAACTTGCATGGTTAGCAAATGAATTTGCCCCACGATTTTGGACCAGAGGGAACCTGATCACGTCAAAAATTGATGATGGCGTCATGGTTTTACGTACAAGACGTGCCGTAGTCATAAACAAATAAACATGGCCAGCAAAATGTTTTCGCCTTTATGCGTCACCTCAAAAGTATGGGCGATGGTTACTGTTGGATTCTCTTTATACCCTGCTATTACCAGTATCATACCAACTCGTCCTTGTAGTGTAGGGTATAAAATTTTAATTTAAATTAGTGACTTTTTTAACTCTAACTGAATACTAGTAATTAATAAATGGTCGTTTGTTTAAAGATAATTATTTTAAGAAAATAATAATGATTTTTATATCACAGCCCAAGGAAATAAACTTTTTAATAAGGAGCACTCAATCCCATTTTTAAACCCATGTTCACTAAATTTTGTGACGTAATATTTTCCCGTAATTCTTTGTTTACACTCGTACTGAAAGCTTTTTTCGCAGTTTTGGTCTTATTTTTTGCTTTTTAGTCATTGGACGCTTATATATGTTTGGTTTTTACTGTTTATAGTTAAATTGAGTGGTTATTAGTACTGCAGTAACAAAGAATTTTAAAACCTGTAAACAAGGGTCACTGACCTTTGGATATTTTTTAAAGAAAATTTACGTTTAAATCGTTAATAAGGGTAAGATACCATTTTTTAAAATGTTTTTTAAGTGATTTTATTTTATTTTATGCAAGTATTGGTTTATTTTGTCAGATAAAAAAATATAATGGCAAAAAGGTGACGTCACAAACATAATTTATATTTTCGGACAAATATAAAAAATCGAGCGCTCCTTATTAAAAAATTTATATTCTTTGATCACAGCCAATTAAGATTTATATACACATTTAAAGTAGAAATATGCAAAAATGGAAATTACTTAAAAAGTACAGAAGATAGGTATACATATATATTATGTAAGTATATAAGGTACATATGTAGGTATTTTTATAATGTAAAAGACTTAAATTTAAATTTTTTAAATTAGTGTGATTGTTCAGTAGTTATTTTAAATATCATAAGGTTAAAAAATGTCCAATTGTACTGTAAGTTTTGTATAATATTTTATAACTCAATATCTACCTTTAATTAAGTGTACATATGTATAACCAAAAAAAGTATTAACTTTTTTCCCAAAAAGTATCTGTCAACAGAAATAAAATGATATCTTTTTTCCTTTATGAAAAAAAATAAATAAAAGCGTTTGGGAGAATTGCATAATAATAGTTAGGGTAATTTTCTAGAAAATGGGAGCAACTCCGATTTTGACGAAATTTGGTATACGGGGTTTTTGGGGCGCTGATCACGAATCTGAAAGAATTATTTGGCGGAAACGTTTCGTTCTCGAGATATCCATCATCAAAGTTCAAATTTGAACTAAGCTTATTTTCACTATATTCCCCCTTCTTTTTGCACACAATTCTTGATTTAAAGCTAAAGTGTCACACAATATTTGATTTTCACCTTTTAAAACCCCGTTTTTCTACGTTTTTACATTATTTTTGCACTAAACTGCATAGCTATACTTTGAATCATTTTAATCCCAGTTTGCCATGAAGCCCTATGTGTATGTATGGTTGCCGGATTATCAAAGAAAAGCCGCGCAATTTAATTCAAAAATAATGTAAAAAACGTAGAAAAACGGGGTTTTAAAAGGTGAAAATCAAATATTCTGTGACACTTTAGCTTTAAATCAAGAATTGTGTGCAAAAAGAAGGGGGAATATAGTGAAAATAAGGTTAGTTCAAACATCAACTTTGATGATGGATATCTCGAGAACGAAACGTTTCCGCCAAATAATTCTTTCAGATTCGTGATCAGCGCCCCAAAAACCCCGTATACCAAATTTCGTCAAAATCGGAGTTGCTCCCATTTTCTAGAAAATTACCATAGTTAGGATGATTTATAATTACAAAAATGTTAGTTTGCAAATCAAAAAATTGTAATAAGGATTTTTCCAACTACCTGTTTAGATAGCATAAAAAGTAATCAAAATTGGGCCCTTTGGTTTAATATTTCCTTACCACAGCAGACACACAAGCAGCACTATATCTATCTTGAATTGGCGGTAAGGAACGGTCATTTTTCTTGCGCAGGGTCAGCCGCCATATTATCTGGATATAAGGCGTTTTTTGTGTTAATACGGTTCCAAACATTTTAAAAACATTTAAATGTCTATCTCTAACTCTAATATTTATATTATTGTCATTTCAAATCCTGTTTGAACCATCCCAATGAATACGGTTTACACAAAATAAAAAGTATAATTTATCAGTTTAATTTAAATCGGAACCGACCGATACTTTATAAATTATAAATTCGTATGTCCTATATTTATTATGTGTTAATATACATTTAAGGAGTACTGATATTTTGTTTTATATTTTGGTTAATTTGTTTTACATTTGCTTGCTCATAAAAAGTAAATAAAAAATCAAATTTTATAAAAGAAAAAAAATGAAATAACTTTAACGAAAACAGAAGGAGTTTATTTCTATTTTGGGTATTAGATAAATGATGGATAGACTCAATAGGATGTTTTAAATATCTCGGTTAACAACTAGGTTTATGATAGGTATTCGGTATGATGCTGCGGTAAAATACGCGTGTTTTGTCAAATATGATTTTTTTTAAATACTGATTACAGAATGTTTAAAAAATTAAATAATTTTGGATTTTTATTAACTCCGTGCGAGTGAGTACCAAATTAATCACTTAAGCAAAATCCTATAACAAAGGAACTTTATACATTATAGGTTTTTTATGTATGATTTAAAATAAATTAATTGGACTCTTTTATACATTATATAGTTATCATCCACTTCGTCAAAAAGCAACTATTGATCAAACTTAACATCGATATTTTAATACTATCAATAAACATTGTGCATCCCTACCCTGACTTTATCCACAAAACATGGCGTCAAGGTCACAGAAATTGGCTTCAAAATATCAAAGGCGCCGCCAGGGACAGACACTGCTGCCTTAATGTTATTTATACTGTATCCTTACTGTTTGTGCATTTTTATACCTTAATTTTAACTAACTTTATATCGTTTGCATATAGCAAGGAAAATAAATTATTTTTTTTGGTTTACAATCTTTTTTAAAGTTTAAAACATGTGTTTTCCGATTTTTTTCTTGTATTCTTAAGTTATATTTTTGTGATTTTAAACCACCCTGTACATCATGGGACAATATTAGTTATAGATCTTAGCATTTTAAGTAACACAAAAATTTTATTTAAAAAAAAAGAATATGAAATATTAAAAATAACAAAAAATACAGCCGGCCGCAAACATCAGATTTTTGATCCGATTAGTCGGTCCAATTTAAAAATGTCTACGTTGTTAGTGGTTGTACTTAAAATATAAAATGTCACAACCAATGACAACGTAACATTTTGTTTCTAAATATCTTATATATTCTTTGCCCAATTTTAATATAATTTAAAAAAATCATATTTATCATGACATTAAGGTTGTAATTTAACACCAACATAATTTTAATAAAATGGTTCAGTGGCGCCCCGGGCGGCAGCTGCAAGAATATCTCTAACAAAAAAAATACGCCACTGACTGTGTAAATGTATGTAAATTTGTTGTCATTTCTTTAGATTACTCAAAAATAAAAAGTTTTTATTTTTTGTTTGTATTTTGTTAGTTTGAAAAAAAATAAAGTCCACTTACTTTCATATTTTTGGACCATAATATACAGTATGTCCACGGATCGTCTTTACAATAGGACAAATGGACCAAAAATTTTAATGCTTAAGAAAGTCATGTGTGGTAACTTCTATTGCTTGTTAAACAAAAAACAAGATTTGCGTGAAGAAATTTGTTTTGTTTTGTAGAGGAGTTTCATAAACTACAAAAATGTGAAAAGGGACAAAAGACGAAACAATTTTTAATAGAATAGCGAAATGTCTAATAAAAAGGTTTTCAGAATTAAATGAGGATGCAATATCCGAAATTTTACAATAAATAAACAATTATTTTCTTTTAGTATCATTTTTTGATTTAATTATTTTTACACGTTTTTACATTTTGTACTTTTTGGAGGCCCCGTACAAAGTACAAATTTCTCAACGTTATTCATGTCTTTTTAATAGAGCAAAAGCAGTTAACATTCGCGACTATCCTGAACATTTAAATTTTTGGTCGATTTGTCCTATTGTAAAGTCCATCTGTGGACATACTGATAATATAATAAGCATTTCAGAAATACTTTCTTTTAAAACTTTCATAATTTTTATTAGCAATTATGTAGCAACAACAATAAATACAAATATAAATAAAGTTTACATCTAGTCAACAATTACTTAAAAAAGTGATTTATTTTTTATTTTTAAAGTTTAGCACCCTGTATCTTAAGGATAAAAAAATTGCGGTTATTTTTATATTTTTTGATGCATGCCTTTAAATTTTCCTAACAATATTCTGTAAACACCCTGTATTTAAAAAGACAATATTTGATTTTAATTAGGAATAATAAAGAGTTCTCTAAATTTTTAATATTTAACGATTTTGCCAAGCAGAGAAAAAAGACGCCTGGCTTAGTAAAAAAAAGATTTTTTTTTGAATCTTAATTAGGTCTTAATCGTCCAGAAACCGTGAAAACGCTTTAAAATAATGCCGCTCATAAACCTGGCTTTAAAACATTATCTCTCGCTGGATAGAACTTTAATACCAAGAGTATAAGGGACGCTCAAATAAGAAATCCTTTTTAAGTTATATCCCTTTAAAGTTCTTAAGTAACCTAATAAAGTTTTAACGTTTTTTAGGCTAGATTTGCTTTTTAAAAGCCATCTAATTTATTTTTGTATTTATACAGTGATTGGCAAAGAGTTTGCAATATACAGTGTGTCTATGTAAGTTGGCGTCATATGGAAAACTGTTATTATTAATTTTACGGAAAAACGTTATTTTTTTATAAAAAGTTTTGCACGGCCAAAAACCTAAAAGCATCCATCCATCAGATATCAAATTGTATCAGTCCTCTACGAGGTTTGGCCAAAAATGTAATTTTTCCCTGTATTTTTGCTTATATCAAAAATTGTTATAAAGATGTTAAGAACTAAAAAGTACTTGTAAATATGCAATTTATATTTTTTTACAAAAACGTTTTGTTTTTGCGTGTATGGTAAAAATTTAGATTTGTACATTAGTGCAATAAATTTCATGACTATAAATTTAATTGGTCAGTTTTAAATAAACTTTTTAAATTTATTGTTATTAAAACAAGAAGTATATACAATGCACTAATGTACAAACCTATTTTTTTTCGATTTTCGCAAAAAAAAGTGTTTCTCGAAAAAAACAAAATTACATACTTAAAAGTAATCTTTAATTTTAAACATTTTTTCTTTATAACAATTTGCGATATACTACTGGTACTTTACTTTTATGAGCAAAAATTACATTTTCGGACAAACCTAGTAGACTACTAACACAATTTGATCTCTGATGCTACATTTTGGTTTTGGACCATGCAGAAATTTTTATTTTTATATTTATATATTTATTTTTATAACTTTATACTAAAAATATAAAAATGACTTTACTATTATTTTTAAAAATAAAACCAAATTGTATAAGTAAATGTTGTACAAAACTAAATTTTCCATTAAAATTTGTAGTTAAAGCATTAAAGAAAAAAATGTTTATTGTCAATTTTTTACATGTTATGCACTTGACACGGCGAAGCAAATTTTAGCAAAATCTTTAACGATTTTGTTCTATTTTTAAAAATAAAAGTACTATACACAAGGTCATTTTTTATATTTCTAGTTATAACTTGTTCTGTATATTACCAATAGGAGAAAAATTTCGTATTTCTTTGTTTTGGACCATGCGTCCAGTTTTCTCAAAATGCAGGTTTCAAATTTAAAAATTTTGTCCCCTTGTAACACCCATTCTGGGTCACACTGTATACCTGTAATTTAACTTTTACCAATAAAAATGTCCCTTAACTTTTTAAAATATTTAAAAATACTTTAAAAATTACAATTTTAATAAAAATGTCATTATTTTGTGTCTCTTGATTTTTTCAATTGAAGTATCTATATATGTTTTGTTGCATATATTAAAAGTAAACAAAAAAAGAAAACAATGAGAAGCCTTTAGCAGACCATTTTGATGGAAACAAATTAAATCCAAATGGCGGTTGAAAATGTTCAATTACATTTTTTTAAAAGTAAGTTTTATAATAACGTCTAAATATTTATTAATAAAAAAAAATTGTATATTTAGATCAGTATAAAAATATATCCGCTTTAAATTTCAGCTTAACAAAACTATTTTCGTAAAAGATAAAAATTAAAAACCAAAAGCACGTTTTTTTACTTTTCTCGAAATTTTTGAAGTTAGGGTAAAAATGGGATCATGACATAAGTTGTAGTTTTTTTATATTGAGCATTTTTTACATTTAATGAGTTTTAAATGGGATTTACTGCTTCTGGCCCAGAAATTGAAAAAGAAACATTTTTATTCCTAAAAAGCACCCCCACCTTCGCCCTTTTTAACGCATTATTTTGGTTCGAAAGTGATTTTCTTACAAACACACAAAACACAAAACTATAGGTATTCCGCCTGGGCTATATGCTTTTTGCTGTGCTTTTAACCTGGTTTTGATCGCGACGTAGGAATTGTCTCTTGTTGCGTATACGGATAGGTATAACGTGTTATTGGATTCAGAATTTCACATATCATTGACGTAAGATAAAATATCTTAATGACGTCATTTAAAATTTAAAAGTAGCAGTAAATTTAGATTCGGAAGAAAAACAAATGAATAGGTATGGTATGCACATTTATGTCAAACATCAACATACTAAATTTTATTTTTCTATCTTAAATGGTAAATAAGGATATACGAGTAATACTTTTGCAAAACATCCAGTATATTATTAGTTTTCCTTTGTCGCCCCCCAAAAAAATTCTGGCTACGCTTAAGATTTTTAGTTTTCGGAGTTATTTTGAAGAAAAGTGTGCAAAATACCTACGAAGTTTTGAAAAATAATTTTTTTATTTAAGCTCTAATTTTTCTAAAACTAGGCATTATAAATTGGTCACGTCCTAGACAATAAAGTATATCTAATAAGTGGACACTTGGTTTCCTCTAAGGCAGGCTAAACCGTCTGAGGAAAGAGTCGTGGTGGATAACATAAAAAAGCAGACGGTTTTTTTACTTTTTTAAAAAAGTGGAAAATAAATTTGTATAATATAGCAAGACGGTAAGAAATGTTTCCTTGGACGTTTTTCAAGATCGTACCAAAAAAATGTACCCCAATAACCAAGCATTCCTAGCCGATGGCTGACCCATATAAGTTTTTATTAGTTCAAATATTAAAATAATACGTGGTTCGTAGGTATATTACATAAATGTGTATTGTTTCACGAATTACTTTAAGTTTAGCTGAAACTGATCCTACTTTTTATATTTTAATTAGGACACTGGATTTGTAATAAATTGCAAAAAAATGTATCAAATTACAAAATACAAAAATAAATAAAGGTTAGATGTAAGAAAGTAACAAATGCCGTTTTTGACTAAACTGGTAGTAATAAAAACAAATTAAGTCGTAAAACTAATGATATTTATTTAATATGTGTACATTTATACATACGTAGCAAATTCTATTTAAATTTCCTAAAAAATATAAAAAGTTATGAAGGCGAGCCACCAGCTAAAAGTCCAGGTATTTGGGATACATTTTCTTGAAAACTACAAAACCGATTTAAAAAACCAAGGACCAATTAATAAAGAATTTAAAAGCCTTTACAATATATCACTTGGCCCCCTTTTCCATTTTAACTTTTTGACCTTTGTATTGGTAAAAGGAGGGGATAACCCTAAACAAGTAAATTTTGAAATAAAAATGTGTTTTCTTAAAAATGACAAATAACATGTTACAGGATTTATTTATAAATATACATAAAATAATTTATTAGGAGTGGCTCGTTTTTATTGAAATGTACTGTTTTTCTTGTTTATTCTGTTTATAAATACACTTTTCGAATAATTTGTTTACGCTATCTATGCTACAGATTATACAAATATATAACAATAAGTTTAAATGTAAAAGTTGCAATTTTCTGATAAAAACAAACTGTCTTTGCCTATCGTCGATTTTTAATACATACTTTAAATTTTATAGCCTTATTTTTATCAGCAAATTCATAAAATATGGATGAGGTTACGGCAAAATACTCCATTATACTTTAAGAGCAATTTCTTAAAGAAAATCTAGCATGTTAAATAAAAAAAAGATCTTTTAAAGGGTAATATTAAACATAATAAATGTCTTTTTAAAAAAGTCAAGAAATGCAATATCAAACCTAACCGCATCTCATAATTTAAATGAACTAAAATTAAAAAGTGTATAAAAGTTAAAATAAAATTAAAAATGTTAATAGGTCATTACACATGAATATACTTTTTTAATAACACCCAAAGAACTATTAACAAAGGGTAATAAAATCATGTTACTGTAAAGCCAAATATGTAAAGTACTTTTTAAATATTTTGTCAAATGCTTTAATATACACAGTTAACCATGTCTTAAGTAGCGTATAAAGGACTGGCCACACATAACCACACCAAGCTCGTACCTGACCCGGGTTAACAATGGTAGGGAAAAGTAGCTGAGTCTATTGCAATGTGTATTATTATTAGAACTAGGGCATATTGTTTAACTAAAATAGATTTTTTTACATACCTCTTTTTCTTATTATGCAAAATGCAGGAAAAACTGTGTTAACCTTTTTTTGTCTCCGTTTATTTTACGATTAGCTACCATTTAAGGCGTAGTACTACAAATTTATAGTATACTAATAACTTAATTAATCTTATGCAACCTTTAAAAATTACAATAATCAAACGATTAAATTATCAATAACATATCATTTGTTCCGTACTGCTTAATACACCGAAATCTACTACCCGAGTTCCGATGTCTTTCCATACGAGACTCAGCATAAACCAAAAAGTTATACCTTACAAAACTAAGTAAGTAAATATAACAATATAACTCTGCGGCTAGTAATGAAAAATTGCTAGCAATTAATTAATCAGGTACTGCAATTTTATTAAATGCATTTTTCTTGGTCTAGGTTTTCCGAGACTATGTAAGTGAATATGCTTTCAAAGTTCTCTTACCCCATCTTTCCAGCATCTTTATTTTTGTCCGTGACCCCAACTACATTTATGTGTATACGAGATTCATAATCCTATGTGAGAAGTTTTTGCAAGGTCAGCTCATAGAGCATTTTACACCAGTTTAATAAATATTACATAAAAAATTCCCTTACTTTGTTCAGTAAACTTGACCAGCGGTGTCCTTGGACCTACTAGAAAAAATATGTTTAAATTTTTTCATTACGTGGAAAAATGGTAAGTTAAATATTAAACTGCTCCACCTTTTCCTAATTTTCAAACACGCTGCGGATCGTTGCGGTTATGTGTGGCCAGATCTAACAACATAAACGTATTCAACGTTGTCCATTTGTGTGTTAATGTAAAACTGTTTTATTTGTAATTTCGTAAAAGAAATATTTTTATAAAAGTTAGTGCACGGTTTTAAATTGTATTAGCACTGGTTGTATTAAAAGTAAGCGAATATAAAGGGTAGTTTAAAAAAGTAATGAGAGCTAATAATAAAAATATAAGTAAAACTAAAAAACTAACAATTATCTTACCTGTGCTGTGGTCAAAATTGCATAATTTTTATATATTCTTTTGTAGTATATTAATCAATTAGATCGAATAAAAAAAGGAGTACTTTTAATATAAAATTTATTGTGTTTACTGGCTAAAAATATATCCTATTATTACAAAGGCGTGGGTAGGGGAAGGGGTGGTGGAATGTAATGGATGAAGTATGTTTCAACTTTATTTACCTCGTTTTGTATGGCAAAATTGAAAATCGGCAAAAAAAATTTGATAAGTAAAAAAAAGAAGGTCCTTCCTTACCTTCACAAAAAAAATAGACAAAAATCAGTTTTGGTGCAAAATGTCTGAAATCTAAAACTGTCAACATTAAAAATTACATCTTCAAAATTACAAGTCAGATCACAAAGAGTTTCATAAAGATGTTAATCAGAAAGGACTAATTTATAACATATTAAAATTTGGAGGCATTCCAACCGAAAGCCATTCGCTATGCTAATTGTTCGACGTCCTTTGTGCTGGCATTTTGTACAGACCTTTTAGAGTCACCCAGTAAAGTCAGTATTTAAAGTGGGTTGTCACCAAGCGCAAATAATAAAACCCCATGCAAGTTGTTTTTCTGGAGCCCATGTAGTTACAATAAATAAGAGTAAGATCCTTAGTAAAGACTTATTCGTAAACCAGGAGCAAATTTAAAACGCCTAGCAAATTGAAATACAATAATAAAAAAAAATGGATTTTTTACTGTTTTCTAATACGAATAAATTAAATTAACCAATAAAAATTAGCTATTTTATTAAACGTTAAAATGTATTTATTTTTTATAAAGCATTGTTTAATCATTGCAACGTCTTATTTGCCAATAAAACTATATGGGAATAGGAAATTTCTCCATTAAGGAATTAACGTTTAAATAAATATTTTATGTAGGGTGTAATAAATATATTCCAACGGTACTACAAAAAAATATTTTTATAAATCTTATTTTGGTAAAAACATAAAATAACAAATTTTGAGCAATTTTAAGAGCTTTTTAAGTAGTTTTACATATAATATGTCTTAACATAATGGTAATATAATACATTTATAGGTAATGAAATCATCGTAGTTTTCTTACATAGGTAAAGACATAAAATAATATGCACGTGAGGTAAAGTAATGTTGACGGTGTTGTTATTTGGCCAGAGTTCTGTGAAGATTCTGAAACATAAAATAAAATAAATAATAAAAAAGCTACCACAAAATTTCAGTCAGTTAGTGTGGTTTTTTTATTTTACATAATAATTGGTTTATAGAGTTATTAAATAAAACCACCGTTTTCAAGAAAGGTAAAAAAAATGTTGTAACTTTTAATTTTACCATGTAGCCGTTTAGCTATAGAAATTAGTATTATCATAAGATAATTGAGTTGCTCAAATATTATTAATACTGTAGCAAAGGTTTAAGAGTTATAAATAAAAAAATATTGTAACTTTAAAGATCATTAACTCCCTAAGAAGACGCGATAACAATGGTGCAACTAACTGCTAGTTTTTGGGGGCTTAAGCCCCGGCTTATAGAATAATTATTTTATCAAAAAACACTAATAAATTTAAAATGCTTAAGAATTTTGAAAGGCTAATCACTGTCTTGGGGACCAGGCCACTTCTAGCTCCCCCTCCTAATTGCTCATCTGCGCGATAAAACTTTTGTTTAAACGAAGTTCTAACATTATTTTTGGCTTACCCTTATCATTTACGGCCACACCTTTTTGGACACCCTGTATATATGTCGCTAGTTAATAGTTATTTTAGGTAAATGGCTTCTGTTTAGGCAAATAATGTATTTTTATTTTTAAATGCTATTTGCCTATTGAATTAGAATTTAATTCCATTTGCCTAAGCAATTTTTAGGCAAATGAAAAAGAAATATTTGCATAACCAGACGGTCGTGCAAAACCTCCACATTGGGGTTCATGGTTAGTTTTGGTTAGTTAAATAATTTTTTTTTAAATTTCTTAATTTTTCTTCTGCGACATATACATGGTGACTCTGAAAGGTGCAGAAAAATGATACCACAGATTCCTAAGGCTAACATATGACGATTTAACCCAACTAATCTTAGTCCCGGAAATACAGGAAGTATAATATTTATTTAATATTTCGTTTTTTTATTGTTAATTTTGTTGAAAATATGTGTATTGTGACAATATTCAGCTAAGGGTAGTTTTGGGAGTTGGGAAATTAGAACCTGCCATTAACACGGTATCTTGCACAAATTAAAAACCAAACAACTTTTATAAGTCACACTGTATTTGACTTTTACATGAAAAATTTAATTCTTTAGCATATTTTACAAAAAAAAAAGATATACTTAATGAAAGTTGATTTCAGAAGCCGTTTTGGGATATTTGGGTTTTAAAAATATCTCTGTATGGCCAAGTTCAAGGTATATAGGGTGTTTCATAAACAGTATCAAATCTTTAGAATTTTAAATCCTTAGGTGATTAAAAATTGAAAAAGAAAATTTTTAATTAACCCATGTCCTAAATCTTTAACTCTTGATATATAGAGTAGTAAAAAAATCTTATTTTTTAAAAACTTTACCACGCTGTATATCACAGTTAAGCCGTTAAGGACATAGATCTATTCAAACTTTTCATTTTATAACACCTAAGAAATCACAATTCTAAAAATAGGCAACTTATTATTAGACCTCGCCATACAGGAATTGGTTTTTTTGTAATCCAGATATCTTAATAACGGCTGCTTAAATTAACTTTTGCCTGGTATGCTTTTTTCATTTAAAATATGTTAAAGAATTAAACTTTTTATTTAAAACTTACGTACAGAGTGGGTCAAAAAAGTTATTTTGTTTTTAATTTTGTAAGGTACCGCAGGTGACGCCTTTTAGAGTTAACAATCGAATTTTAAATATTGTAACATTATTACAATATTTACTTACAAAAATATGTATAAAAAACTAAACCAGAATAAATTTTTAACACCTTCTATATCCAAAACCATAGACTTTTGATTAAGGTAAGTTAAGTTAAATCGTTGTGTTTTAGCCTCAATAATTTGTAGTATTATTTTTGTCAAATAAGTTGGACCAAGTTTACCTTGAAGAAATTTGACAGTGTAAAACAAAAAATTGGATATTAAAGAAATTCAAGCTTGACAAATTTCTTTGAATAATTAGAACACATTCTATTTTTCTTTATATATTTGATGAAAAACTACCAACCTCATTGATTAAAAATTAACAGTTGGCAAGTACTTAACTTTAATTTTATCGTGATTTGGTTTTTGTTGTAAGTTTAAGTTGAGTGTTTATTTAAAAATTTAAGGACAACGTTGGAATGTGCTTACATTAATAAAATATTTGCTTTTTTCGAAAAGCTTAAAATTGTTTGGGACTGATTAACAAATGTTGTTTTGTCAGAATCACAGTTGGTAACTTTGCTTCAATGAAGCTTTGTCATATAATTTATTTTAATTTTCACGTCCCTCTTTAAACAAATTGTATCAAATATTTGATTAAACTTATTAGGCAAGAAGTTGGATAATGTAAAACCAGCTTTATTAATTTTAAATTAAATAGGGCCTTTTTTAACTTCCCTGGAGCTTAAAAAACAAATATAGCCATTTCGGAAAAACATACATGAAGTAACTATATTCGTATTTTTTTAAGCACAGGGAAGTTTAAAAATGAGGTCCTGTTTACTTTAAAATAAATAACCCTGTACAATATATTATTTTTAATATTTTTAGGTAAAAATAGAAATGAGAAGAAATACGCATATTTATGTTATTAAATATCCATCAACCATTTTGTTTTTGACTCGTTATCGCCCTTTTCGTTCATCTCTTCAATCACATCACTAATTTCGTTGTTTGAGTGAGATTGCCTAAAGTTCACGGTCAATTAGCGGTGATACGTGCTGTGGTAAACGAAAAATTAGCAAAGTTAGTTCTCCACTTTTTACAGCATAAGCGAAAGGCGTGAGACGCATAAATTTTATGAGTGTTCGTTTCCCTTTCGAGAGTTGAGTTAGGGAGACGAAATTTGATGGTTAACATTTGCATTTCCTGTTTTAACATGAAACATCTGGCGCTCTAAGTTTTAACGAAGGTAAAAAACGCAATTTTCAGAATGCCAATACATTTGCATATTTTACCATTAGAAATGATTTTTGGGATTTTTACTTTAGTACCGTAACAAAAGAAATTTATGGTTATTACCATATTTTATTTTTCAAAGCAAAATAAATTTACATGACTTACATAGCCTTAACATAAAGTATTTTCTTTTTGCAATCAGCTAAAAAATATTTAATTTAAAAATAACAAAATTGTTTAAACATTTCTAAGCTCCTAAATCATTATAAAAACAATAAAAATATAATTTAAGATAAAAGTAAACACATATACACATTTCCGATTTTTTTAATTAAATATTGTGATAAAGAAAATAAATATATATATAAAGCAGGAAAAAATAGTTTGGGTTGGACAAAACGCTAGAGATAAATCTACTGAATTTAAATACTTTTCTTATTATTTTTTATTAAAATTTACCAAAAGTACAATTACTAAAATACTTAAAAAATTTAATTATTTTTAAACGATTTTGATTTATATCAGATTGTTATTAATTTGTTAACAAAAATATTTTTATGAAAAAACTCTCTAATACCAATATTGAAATAATAAAACACAGTTTAATATTACTTATTTTAAAGTACAGCGATAAAAAATAATTAAATATCTTTAACATTTTCCAAGAAAAATACCTTGATGTCTATTCCTATATACATAGACTACAAAATGAATAGATACTTTTCTAAATATTTAAAAGTGTGTAGGTAATTCTAACAAATTTTAATTACATTATATTACACAAAACACTTTTCTCAATGATTTTTTAAATTATTTTTTATAATAAAATCAACCTACACAACAACAATCTCAAAATTTTACATACTGCGCCAAAAGTAAGAAACTTGATATCTTAGGGTCAATTGAAATTTACAAAGCAAATAAAAACTTCTCAATAAATTTATTAAATAACCCGACAGACCTAAGAAATTCCATATTATTTACAGTTCTTTAAAATTTAGAACAGTGCATCATTGTAAAAAAATATTGTGTTAACCATTTTGTAGCTTTAATACAGGCTGGCGCACCACCACAAACGCCTTTGTCTCTAATACAAAAGAGGTAATATTTTTTAAAAATATTTTTGTATAAGAAAATGTGGGTAGGTTAAAAGCGTAATTTAAAATTATAGATAAATATTCAGGGTACTCCAAAAAATATCCATATAAAAATATAATTTTTTAAAAGTAAAGCAATATATTAGTTCTTTTTTAAATTAAAAGTATAAAAATATAGTAAGTTTTATAGGTGATCCCTATGCCAAAGCTGAAAGGTTTTTAAGATATTTTGGATTTTTGAAAAATTCATGTCAAAAACAAAATTTTAATATAGCAGTCCAAATTACTTGTTTATTTTTAATGGAACACCCTGTATTTTGTTGTGATTAAAAGTTAATGCAATAAAGTATAAAAACATTTGAAAATACTTTACTTAAGGCAGCATATTAAAATATATATATATAATATATATAAAATTATTCAATTTTGCTTTCTTCTGTCCATTATTTTAGTTCTAATGCGTAAAGAATTGACAATACCATTTTTTTTTCTTTTAGGCCTTAACTTCAAATTTTGACATAAAATTCAATTCGCTAGAACATTTACTTATACAATTTTGTTTTATTTTAAAAAAATAAAAGTAGTTAACTCCCGAATATAAAATTTAAAAAAATTTACCTTTTAAAAATTTATTACACTTTATGTTTCTTTCAAGCCATTTTTGAGATACTGCACATTGAATTTATTACCGATATTGGCCATAAAAAGTAATCATTATAGATATTTTTTAATGTACGAATGTTATGTTGTGTCATTTAAATCCAGTTTAATTATAATAGCACCTGTTTGTTACTTTTGGTTTAACAGGAAGTGATATAAACTTTAAAATGTTTAATGAATATTTCTTTTAAATTCTACAAGTTATTTCTGATACAGAACCTGTATAATATTCATAACCTATCGTGCCTACTTAAAAAAAAACATGGTATTTTAAAATGTCAAAACGACTGCAAATAGGTTGTTTTATGGATATTGTGCCATTGTCTGGACCTTTTTAAACGCTATTTTCTCTAAGACTTAAAAATACACGGTATCGACATTTAAGAGATTTTATATTAGAAATGACTTGCAGAATTTAGAATTCCTAATATAATTCAAAAGGTATTCGTTTCCAGTATAAAAATAAAATGCTGAAAAGTAATTTCGTTGTCATCTGGTCCCTATTATTTTGTAAACAACGTATAGATAAATAAGCTACTTTTTTATATGTTACAACTTTTGTAAGACCAATTTTGCTTTATCCCTAAAAAGAATTATTAGTAAAAACTTTAAAAAGTTTTTTGGTTAGCTTAAAATAGGAACAGTTTTGATATCACGACACTGCTTAAATTGAAAAAATTGCTGCTAATTATTTTTACCAATTATTAAATTTATTTTTGATTATTGTGCCATTTCCTTTAGAACTTAAAAAGGAGAGGTGATAGATATACAAGAAGTTTTAATCAGATATGACTTGAGTAGATATGCTAACGCACCACGAGCATCAGAAGGGTAGTTTTTACTATGTATTTTCATATAGGAGAAATTTAAGGTCCGAAATCTACAATTTTATCGCCATCTCAACCCCTAACGCAAAATTAGAAATTTTATGCCCTAAGTCACCACGTGCTAGATAGGGGTAACTAACCATCGATGACGTCATCACCTATAAATTAAAAAAGTCCGCGGAGCTGGGAGTCGAACCCATGACACCTGGCCACCTGTGTGAGAATCCAACGCCATATACCACTAGGCCATTGGGGATTTGAAAATTAAAACACCAAACGAGGTATAATTGGGACCAGACGTCATCACCTATAAATTAAAAAAGTCTCGCCGGCGCTGGGAGTCGAACCCATGACACCAGGCCACCTGCGTGAGAATCCAACGCCATATACCACTAGGCTATTGGAAGATCTGAAAATTAAATGGCAAACGGGGATCTAATGAATCTTTATATAGTTTTTAACGTATATTTCGGTTTCTAGTAGATCGATTTTAGTTGTTCTTTTTGCTAATAATTTAATTTTTATAAATCTACAAATATTAATACTAAAATGTTTAATAATAATTATGTTATTTGAGTGTAAATAGGGCCTTAACAGTTTTTAACGTATATCTTGGCTTCTAGTGGTTTGATTTTAGTCATTCTTTTGTCGTCCACCGGTGAAGCTTATTATCTCAAGATCTCCGACGTCATTAAATATTTAGGAATCTTGCACAACGCGTTATTTTAGGGCGTGGCCAATCTGTAAAACGTCGTCTGTCATCTGTCAAATGTCACCTGTCACCTGTCATATGTCAAAAATCACGTGACTTACAAAATGGCCACCATGCGGGGGATACTTGCGCGGGGTGTAAGCGGGGGCTTAAGCGCAGGTGTAGAGCTTTTCAAGGTCAAAGCATACGTCAACAATAACAAAGATAGCTGCGGTTAGATAATAAACGGTAAAAAAACAGTGGTAACTAAATAAAAAGCAGTGTTTGTAGTAAAGCATTTATTATTATAAAATAAAAACAATCAATAGTTTAAAAAAAACTAAAACACGCTTTTATATGCAACCGAACTAAAAATTAAAAAATAATTTTTCATTAAAAAAAATATTGTCATTTAATAGTAAAAGCGTGGGGTGCATTTTACTATTTTTCATAACTTTTCCATCATAGATATTTGCCAAAATATAATAATTATAACATTTAATATATTTATCACCCACACGTTTTTACTATGAAATGACAATATTTTTTTTAATGAAAAATTATTTTCTAATTTTAGTTCGGTTGCATATAAAAGCGTGTTTTTAGTTTTTTTAAACTATTAATTATTTTTCATTTTTAGTTTCTGCTACTCTTGACAAAATGGCGAAAAATTTTTTTAATGAACAAAAGTGGCAAATTTTAAAATTTTCCAACAGATTGCAACTCACTAAAAATTTCTTCTTCATTAAGTAGCAAAGTTTGAGAAATTTTGCCAACAGATGGCAATCAGGCAATGTTTGGACCGTTGCCAACATATTGCAACCCACTAAAAATTTCTTCTTCATTTAATAGCAAAGTTTGAAATGTTGCCAACAGATGGCAACCTAGGTGTTGTTTTTATAATATAATGGAATTTTTTCCTGGCGATCCACAAAAAAGATAACGGGATACTGTTTGCAGATTGTTGCATTGTCATGTTTCCTTAATACGTGTGCAAAGTTTCAAAGAAATCGAATAGCTGGAAGTTGGTTAAAATTAGGCTCAAAGATTCCGTTACATAGGCAGCCAGATAGATAGATTGATGGGTGGGTAGTTACAACCCAAGTTAATAAAAGCGTGTTAAAAATACATACATGGTTGTCATATTTCTAAATAATTCTTAGAATAATGCCTTATAAAATAAAAACAGTGTTTACAGTAAAGCAATTATTTTTAAATTAAAAAATACATTGTTGCCATATTGCTAAATAATTCTTA